>JAAXCT010003080.1:0-45973 GCA_012490785.1 Eragrostis nindensis | reverse complement strand
GGCAAACTGAAGCAGAAAATGTGAATTACGTATAACAGCAAACTCAAAAAATCTCAAACACGGTATGTTTAAATCTATATTTATAAGGGTGCAACGGATGGCTAAAAGGTTCTAATCAAATTCCACTGCTTCACATATGGGGTGTTTGATGTGGAAACACTACTGAACTCGATGAGTTTCCCTATAATTTTTTATTAATTGATTTATCATATTTGACTCGTAAATTAAATTGGTTCATGGAATCGCGTTGCAGCTGCATATGATGCCCGCAAAGATAAACGACCTCGCCAAAATTGTCGGTAAAAGCAGGCGCTTAGAATCGTAGTACTACTTACTACTGCATTTGACCAGCTGCTAGCTCCTGGAGTAGCAAGTGCCTACCGGCTAGTGGTAGATCGAAGAAGCGACCGCTCTTTTACAAACCGCATGTGGTGGTGTGGTAGCGTACTACACGGTCGTGCTCGTTCCCGACAAGATGCTCGCGAGCTATGCACAAACGCAGTGCTCGTAGCACCTAGACCTGTTTGGTTAGGCGAACACGTACCTTGGCATCAGACAGTAGCAGCTAGAGAAGTAAATCCATGTTTGGTAAAAGTTCCATGGCGCAAAGCACAGGCAGGCAGATCTTATCATCTATGCTCCTCTCCATGTGCGCGCGTCTGGCAATTGATCGCTGCCAAGTGCCAACGTCTTTTAAAGAACACCCATAAGCATAGCAATTGTCGAGTAAGAAATTGAGCTTTCTTGTGTAAAAATAATAAAAAAAAATTGTCGTTGTAGTGTTAGATTAACCATTACCTAGCCATAGTAAACAATAATTTCTTGTTATGCAATGGAATACTTCTCATTCTAGCATTTGCATCGATAAATGCATATAACGAATTAAGCAGTGCAACTAAGAAGAAAGCAAGATAAATCTGCATTCTATGTTGAACAAATACATAGGAAAAAAGAGAGAAGAACAATTATCCTATGGCTCCGCATCCACCAAAACAATCCACAATTCTAAATCTCGCACCTTCGGCTACCATCTCAACAAATAGGTTACGATCCATGAAACTGCGATGACGCATCAAATGTAAGATCCCGCAAGAGGTGAAGCGGATGGTGCTGCAGCCCAAAGTGACGCCATAAGGAGAATGCCAATGGACACCATCGTCAGTGTAGGAGTAGAGGATTTCTTTCATAAATGAAACCATAACATGCCTCAGTTGCAACATGACAAGCCTGACACGTCCCACAACCACCATGGCGTGGAGGCGTGTCATATCTTGGCCGCTAACGTATCTCGTGTGCTCTCACCGCCTCCAAATTAAAAGATGCACTACGTCAGCCGCCCCATCAATCTGATCAAGACAAGAAATCCAACACACAATTGGCCACCGGTTACCAAATACAACCTTTGTGTGATCCCGTCACGCCATACATGTTTATCGTCCATCCATATATTGAGTATCGCACATCAAATTCAAGCCGTCTTTCCTATCTAGGTAAATTTCTGGTGAAAAATTTTAGTCGGTTGGCTGCCACTCAAGTTTACCAGGATGAGGCGTCTGCCAAACAGATACATGTCGCTACAACGAGGAACCGATTGCCACTATCATCACCAAGACTAGGTGCTTTGCACGTGAATCAAGTGGCGTCATTGATACAAAGAATATGTCTCGTTGACGTTGTATGCCTCGTGGGCTTGTCGTTCTTCTTCAAAACCCGTGCGAGTTTTGCACCCTTGAGACCATGTTTCATTATACAATACTCCCTCTATTTCAAAATATTTACAATCTTGTTTTAGGTCAAAGTTAAACTTTACTATCTTTGACTATTGATGTATATAATATAAATTTATATAGTTTAACAACATATTAAAAATATTAAAAATATAACTCTCAATTGTTAGATTGTATAAATTTATATAAATCTTTGATCAAAGAAATAAATGTTTGACTTACCAAACCGAGAAACAAAGTGAATATTGATACTGAATATAAGGTGAAACTTGATAATAAAATCGTTTTTCGCCACCCATCAGGTGAAATATTGTGGGGGGCATCAGCACGTGAATCCACATGTCAGAGGCCAGGTAAGAATTCCACCAGAATCTGGCAACCCCAATTTCTTTTCTCACAAAGAGACACAAAACAAAAAAGAAATGGAAAATTATGGGAGAGGAGAGAGAGGGGCAAAGGAGAGCAGCGAGGAGAGGGAGTAGAGGAGATAAATGGGCGAGAAAAAGTTGAGAACAAATCCAAACCAACCAATCCCCATATCCGCAGGCCACCATCTCCACTGGACCACACCTCCTCTCTCCCCCAAGACGAAGGAACCCCAGCAAGAACGCCCGCCCGCCTTCATCGATTCCCCAGGCAAAAAAATTACTCTGATTTGTATCAGAGGGAGGAGATTGGTCAGATTACTCCACCTTCACTGCACATGGAGTCGCTTTGAAGAGACCGGTACAATCCAATTGAGCCCATTCCACAGTTCCTGGAAATCAGAAGTCAGAAGCAGATTTTTGTTGCCAATTCTTGGCGCAGATTCTCCTGAGCAGTTCAGAGCAGAGAGCCAGGAGTTTGTTCTTGGCTGCTGATCTTGCTGGAGGTGGGCAAGAGCTTGTTGACTTTTGGGGTTTCAGATTGGCTGCCATGTCGGCGTCGCAGTCGTCGATGAGCGGCGCCGGAGAGGGGGGTGTGCGGACGGTGGTGTGGTTCAGGCGAGACCTGCGCGTGGAGGACAACCCGGCGCTGGCGGCGGCGGCGCGGAAGGCCGGGGAGGTGGTGCCGGCGTACGTGTGGGCGCCGGAGGAGGACGGGCCGTACTTCCCCGGCAGGGTGTCCCGATGGTGGCTCAGCCAGAGCCTCAAGCACCTGGACGCCTCGCTCCGCCGGCTTGGCGCCAGCCGGCTCATCACCCGGCGGTCCGCCGACGCCGTCGTCGCGCTGCTCGACATCGTCCGCAGTACCGGCGCCACCCACCTCTTCTTCAATCACCTCTACGGTTCGATCACTCTCACTCTGTCTTTTGTCAGTTCTTTGCAGCCGAAAAAGAATCGCTGATGCAATCTTTCAGCTTGGTTTCCGTGTCAGAATCGCTCTAGCTTTCTTCCATCGATTCTTATCCACCTTTGCTCGATTCTTATACACCTTTGCTCTGTTCTGGTTGATGGAGATCCAGTCCATCATGATCCAAATAGTAAAACAGAGGGGAATTTTTGTTAATTATTTTTAAAATCTTTCCATGAATAGTATAACCTGGTCTGCCAATTATGGATGTTATGGTACTCCAAGATTAGCATCTGCCTCAGACTTTGCCATCAAACACTCCCTGAACACCTGGTCCGCCGTCCCTCTTTAATTTCAAAAAGTTCTTTCCACCCGACCCCGGGTCACCAACCAGCTTCTTCTTTTGAGTTTTCCCTCAAGAACCCTAAAAAATGAAGCATCTTATCGTCGTCGCTGACACGAATGGCCTGCCGTTGCTCACCCATCGCTGTCTTGTGCCCTCCATGCAGACCCCTGTCGCTGGTCCGGGACCACCGGGTGAAGGAGCTACTGACGGCCGAGGGCATCACCGTGCAGTCCTTCAATGCCGACCTGCTGTACGAGCCATGGGAGGTCCTCGACGATGACGGGTGCCCGTTCACCATGTTCGCGCCCTTCTGGAACAGGTGCTTGTGCATGCCGGATCCTGCAGCCCCGTTGCTGCCGCCCAAGAGGATCAATTCAGGTCTGGAAATGCACCAGCTAGATATTGATAACACGTACTGAAGTTCTTGGAGATCAACCACTGATGTTAAAATGCTGTGCTTGTGACAATGACACAGGTGATCTGTCCAAGTGCCCGTCAGACGAGCTGGTCTTCGAAGACGAGTCCGAGAGGGGGAGCAATGCTCTGCTTGCTCGGGCTTGGTCGCCAGGGTGGCAGAATGCTGACAAGGCGCTGACGGCTTTCCTCAACGGCCCGCTGATGGACTACTCCGTGAACCGCAAGAAGGCCGACAGCACAAGCACGTCCCTGCTCTCGCCGTACCTGCACTTCGGCGAGCTCAGCGTGCGCAAGGTCTTCCACCAGGTTCGGATGAAGCAGCTGATGTGGAGCAACGAAGGCAACCATGCTGGCGAGGAGAGCTGCACGCTATTCCTTAGGTCCATCGGCTTGCGGGAGTACTCACGATACCTCACCTTCAACCACCCCTGCAGCCATGAGAAACCCCTCCTGTCACACCTCAGGTTCTTTCCCTGGGTGGTCAATGAGGCGTACTTCAAGGTCTGGAGACAGGGGAGGACTGGCTACCCTCTTGTCGATGCTGGCATGAGGGAACTCTGGGCTACCGGGTGGCTGCACGACCGGATACGCGTGGTCGTTTCGAGCTTCTTCGTCAAGGTGCTCCAGCTGCCTTGGCGCTGGGGAATGAAGTACTTCTGGGACACCTTGCTGGATGCTGACCTTGAGAGCGACGCGTTAGGCTGGCAGTACATTTCTGGGTCGATTCCTGATGGCCGTGAACTCGATCGCATTGACAACCCTCAGGTACAGGAGTTCTTTTTGTCTAATTCCATCGTGCTTCTGAAATTAAGTAACTGAATTGTGCAATCTTTTCGTTCAGTTTGAAGGGTACAAGTTTGACCCGCACGGGGAGTATGTCCGGCGATGGCTACCGGAGCTTGCAAGGTTGCCAACGGAATGGATACATCACCCTTGGGATGCACCAGGGTCTGTGCTTCAGGCTGCAGGAGTGGAGCTAGGCTCGAACTACCCTCGGCCCATTGTTGAGCTAGATGCAGCCAATGCCAGGTTGCAGGACGCACTGTCAGAGATGTGGGAGCTCGAGGCAGCCTCTCGCGCCGCAATAGAGAATGGAATGGAAGAAGGCCTTGGAGACTCCTCAGACGTGCCACCAATCGATTTCCCTCAAGAATTGCAAATGGAAGTGGATCGAGAACCGGTCCGGAATGCTATCCAGACACCGATGATGAATGGTCGGAGACGACAAGATCAGATGGTGCCTAGCATGACTTCCTCGTTGGTAAGAGCTGAAACTGAACTCACCGCGGATTTTGGGAACAACAGTGAGGACAGTAGGCCGGAGGTGCCATCGAATGTGCACTTGCAGCCTCAGACAGAGAGGGAAGAAACAGTTGACAATGGAACCGGCAATGCTGTCAGAATGAATGGCATTCATCAGCAGTATACCTTTCAGAGCACCCTACACCGTATGCAGGGTGCCATGCCAACCACATCTGAGGCCTCGAGTAGCTGGACGGGCAGAGAAGGTGGGGTGGTACCAGTATGGTCACCCCCCGCGGCGTCTGGCCAATCTGATCCTTACGCAGCTGATGAGGCTGACATTTCCAGTAGGAGTTATTTGGACAGGCATCCACAATCACATACGATGATGAACTGGAGTCAACTCTCGCAGTCATTGTGAGTTCAGATGCACGGTAACTCAATTGTTCCGAAAAAATCACACCCGAACATGTAAAGTTTGCAGCTTATCACTAAAGAATAAGTTGTGACAACTCTTAAACTGCCTGTAAAATATGGAGCTGTTAACTAGAATTTGGTTCAACTAGCTGGTTAGCAAATTCGATATCCTTTGCTGAAGTTTTTTTTTTTCTCTTTTTGAATATTGAACACAGGACAACAGGGTGGAACGTGGACAACTGATGCCAGGAGTCCGAACTTAATTGGTTAGGAGTTGGACAGAGAGAATTATATATGTAAATTATCACATTTTGTTCGTCTATAGCATTGGCGTGCCCACAAGTCATCAGTCATGCAGCCTCCTGGATGATGGACACAATAATTGATTATGTGAAGCAAGTCCTATAGTAGAACTTTTGTGGTATAGGTTGCTAGTTGCCGAAAAGATCTGTACTATTCATCAGATATGGATTCTTCTAGCATCAGATCCGTTTCCCATTTGGTTATTGCAGTCTTTGGTGGAGTAGCCATCACAGTGGTATGTTCTCAGATTGGTAGATATAGAACTTACCTGCTATTTGAGTAGGATTAAGGAAGCATCTTTGACAATGAGACAGTGTCGCGGAGCTTATTTGCTTCTTTGCCTCAAAAAAGAAGTTGCCTCAACCTTTCAGTCTACAATTGTAAAATGATCAGATGATCTAAGAAGCAGATGTTAGGATGCTAACAAATGAGATACACAAATGATTAGAGGCTGAAAACTGCCAGGACAACGCAACTAAATAGATGTCACTTGCCCCACCAGAGGGAAACTTGGCAAGGACAGCAGGGCAGAAGCAAAATGTTACGAGGCATCCATCATCAAACCAACAATAACAGAATGCAAATTTCAATGCGACAGATAGTACATATGAAATCCATGATTGAATATTTGATTAAATTTCTTTGTTAGTAGTAGAGAATGAGATACAGATCTTACTTCATGTTCACACACATCTAAATAAATAACACATGAAATTCATTCGGCCCCTCGTTACATGAACAAGCATATCTAGCTGTACTTTCATGAATACTTCATTAAATCACCTTCGTCAAGCAAGTTAAATGCAAGCTAAAATCAGACTGACTGCTGAAACTAATTCCCGGATAGTGCCCTCCTAATTTAATTCTAAATATATATATCAGTAGATAATAGATACATAGCTCCATGGACAGACAACTCTTCAAGGGTCATCTTCGACCAATTTAACCGCACAAATTCCATACTTTTGTGGATGAGTATGAATTTAGCATTGCATTCCGCTGATGCGAAATTTCCTCCCTCCAACAAGTATGCATATCAGTCTTTCTTCTTCCGATCAACATATGGATACTTCTGGTAAATGAATATGCTTGTCGCGACAAGTGGCAATGCCATCAGGCAGTAATGCGATGGCGGCTTCCCATCAAATACAAATTGTAGTAGTGCAGTTACAAGGAGAGCTGAGACTATGACAAAACCCTGAGAAGAAAAATATGTTAGGTCCAGTTTTTATATGTAAATGGAAGGGATGGCGATTTTCCATGTAGTGTCAGTTTAGGCACTTGCCTTTCTAACACCGCCTGCATAAGTTGTGACAAGACCAACTAGAATTCCACCCACAGCATTCATTAAGACCGGTACCTGATGAAAAGCATGGTGATCAGGGACCCAACAATCTATGAAAAACTTGCCAGTTAAGAGCATAATCAAAGAGAACAGCTTTATTGCCTCCATCTGTGAATGACCTGCGTTTGATACACTACATTCCAAATCACAAGGATCTTTTACCAAAATAAAAGGTTTGCAAGTAAACTTATTGATTTTTCTTTGCTCCATTTATTACATCTTCTGTCGCCTTCAATCGCTCATTAATTATTCTCTCACGTTTCCAGTATATTTAATCAGAGAAAAATGGGCACACCAAGTAATTTCCGCACTCCTTAAACCTAAATTATGTGCCTTAACCGACGCAAGACTCTTATCAGTGGCTTCAAAAGAGCAGAATTAAATTGAACCGCAACAGAAAGCAATGCCTATGTCAATAATGTGGCCCTCAGAAAAAGATAAGTAACGCGTTAAAAGATAGAGATGCAATATCCAGTCTGGATGATCATAATTACCTAATTGGCTATTCCAAAATCTTAAACACTGGGAAAATCTTGAGCAAAAAAAGTTGCAAACATCCAAACATCTAGTTGGAAAGCATCTTGTTCCTAACTACCCACATCAAAAATGGCAGAGGTGCACTGCCAGGATATGCTCCGCACGTTCTCCAAAAAAAAATGGCAGAGGTGCACTGCCAGGATATGCTTCATCAAGATTAAAGGTCTAGATTAACTATTACCCCGAGATGCCACCTTAACAGTTTACTGATGTTCGACATTAGAAAAAATTGAAAAAGTATTTGGATTTTATTGCTGTATAAAGTGTCTTATGAGTTTTGAATGCCACTTTTCCGCCCAATGTCTGACAACCATGGCGTAGCACCAACACAATGCAGAGTATCAGGATACATTAAATATGCAAATAGGTCTTCATTATTTTTAGCCGTTTCAATATTGTTTTTAAAAACAGAAATTCAGTGCCACTCAATTGAGCGTGATTTTCCCAAAAAAAAAAAACGTCATTGAGCTTAGTAGTGACTAAGGTGTGATGTGCAAGGTGCACACTAAGGCTCTATGCATCCAAGTGGTCTAATTGCTTATGACTAAGCGTGATGCTTCATTTCTTTACCAGGAAGAGAAACAATAACTACCATGTATACTATATGATGCTGTTATGTGCTAAACATTTATGGTTTCTGAGCACACACCATTAGATATGTTCAAGCTCTACCGAACAGTGAGGGGGAACAAAGCATAACACAATTACAAAAATATACTCACCAAAGTCCACAATGTCCATTCATGGAGAAAACCATATTTCCTGATAGCTTCTCCATCTGGTGACTGGTAGGTACTTGCTAACAAACACATACTTCCAATGAATGACATCTCTATAGTCATCATATAAGAGGTATGCTTTTTAACCTGGACGACATATTGAATGTGTTAGCAGCGGACATAAATCTCTTCCTGGAAAGTAACATGGCAATTACATCCAACCTGCGATGCCCACTGACACAGAGAAGAGGCCAACCCAGACAGCATAGATGCAACCGTAACAGGAACGATCCCATAGAGCAAGACATAGTCAGAGCTACCTCCCTTAGAACCTTTGCTACTACTCTCTCCAACACTTAAAAGAACAGCAGCACTAATTAAGAGGGTCAAAGCAAAAATTTGCTTGGGTGATTGCCTCTGCCTGCAAGATGTTGTCAAAAGTAATCAAACTAAGATTGAGGAAGTTACTTCAGATAATTGTCCAGTTCCACCACGAACCACGTGACATTATAAAGGGGGCATAGAAAGCCAGCAGTTAAAAATGAACACAAAATAAGGTCCACGTGAACTGTAGTAAACAGCAAACCCGGCTCTAATTTCCCAACACAACTTAGCCGGGAATTAGGTGCAACGGGCACAATCATAAATGAGCCACTTTGAAGAAATTTATAATTAAAATAGTTTGAATTCATTAGAAAGTGCAAACTAAATAATAACAAAAAAATAGCATAATAAACCATAGAACTGACTAATTCACCGATCCTATGTCACCCAGGACTCATGATGAAACCATATGCTGTCATTTCATTTCCATAACATTTCGGTCACTACCAGTTCTTCATATCCTTGTTAAATTCCTGGCTGATTCAAAATATAAAAAATGTTCATGTGTGCCTTCAGATCATCAACTCATAGTCTAGTTAGACTCTAAAGCAATATACAAGTCAGTATGAGTCCTACTTGCCCATTATGTAATGATCTTTTGATATTAGCGATAGCATTTGATGGATAAAACTGAAACAGAGTACTATATAATTAAGGAAGTATAAACATATTTTGGTAGTTCCTTACAAAATCTCAGTCTGAGTATTTTTAAACACTGGAACTAAAATACAAGGCAGTACCATGACATACCCCAAAATAAGATATGTGAAGAATGCCGTCCATAAAAGCTTGGTCTGGTTAAGGATTGAAAAGGTCAAAGAATCCAAATTCTTGTATGATATTTGCAGCAGACTATTCTGCAGTGCATAGATGGCAGCGGGAAGTCCAGACGCGGTCAGTGATCCAGCAAGAGTCCAGTTACTGAATTGCTTCTTTAGACTGCCCTCTGCAATCAATAAAATGACTGCGCAAATAACCTATATTCATGCAACAACAATCAGAACGAAGCAGGTTGGGTTCTCGAAAAATCTAGCAGGTCAAAATAAAATCTCAGACCTTTGCTGCTTCAGTTGCAAGAACTAGTGAAGTCACTATAGCACCTCGGCTGCAATAGTAGAAACAAAAATGGGTTCAGCAGTTCAGCACATTCCATAAATATTTGGTTTCGTGACATAACTAACGGTGGAAAAAAGAGCGAGTTCATGAATAAATGGAATCTTAAAGCCTAAGGCACGGCAAACGTGCAATGCCAAGAAATTGACTACTAACTGATGTCATATTTTGTGGACTGCTATACTATTGATAAAAGACGAGTATTGTGCCCATCCAATTCGTCAATTGCTAAGAGTAGCACGTCTATCACGATAGTGATCGAGTAAATTTCATATCGCGGCATTTGTTAACTCCACATACCGCCTTCTTACACTATGTGCGCTAACAACATTTTCAAAGCACAGATCACCATTTCAGCAATAAGAACAGGCGGAAGAGATAAGTAGCTTTTCAAGGATTCAAAACTAAAGATTATAAAAACTCCTGTAACACAAGCTAATCCTGCTATATCAGGGTTATATTATCCAACCATCCAAGACCTCCCTGCTTGACATTAAACAAGAAGTTTATTACCATGCCCAATAAATCAAAACGATAGTGAGGCTAAACAAATTTCAGCAGCATACCACAATAGAATAAGAAAACATTGAGTCAAGGGCATTGCTAATTTCGCCCCCCATACTACAGAACTGCCGTCACGCGAGTTCCAGCGCAGCTGGATGTGGATGCTCATCCATGCGTTAACCTGCGCGGACTAGCTCCTCGTTGCGCCGCTCACCGTGGGGTGCGTTCTAAATCGAATAGGTGGACCGACAACAGCGTTCGTTCTAGGGAAGCAAGGCCGTCAAAGATGTAGGATCAACCGGGCAGCCGCCCTAGCCAGCGCGGTGACAGGATGGGTGAGGCGCTTACCTGACGAAGCGCTTGGAGATGAGGGGCTGGGCGCCGTACTGCAGGGTGAGGAGCACGAGGTAGAGCGCCACCTTGCGCCGGCTCGGCGCCTGCGCGGCCGCTGCCTGGGTGGACGAGGAGCCCATCCCGCCTCCGCCTCCGCCTCCGCCGCGCTCGCTTCCGATCCAAGCCTTTGGAATGCGCCCCGGGCCCCGGTGCTCCCGAAGCTTTTGCTTTCCTTGACCGACCCCGCTTTACTCGTCCGACGTCCCTCCCCTGTTTCTGGAACGATTTGTAAGCACCAAGCCAAGAGAGGGAAGACAAAGGGTGCGATTTGCAAACAGGAAGCCAAGAGAGGGAAGACAAAGTCGCTTCCACGTCTTGGGTTGGATCGGACGAATTCGTTCACGTATGCAAGTGGAGATCAGATTCCAGTTTGAAAGAATTTATAAACCCGTTTAGAATACATAAATTTAACGTTAACAGGAGCAGTAATTTTCCTGCAGCAAGGAGCCCAGGGGCAGTAATTTTCAGTTCAGCGACCACGGAGACAGGAGGGTAGACATGGAACAGGGGAGGGGAACGATCATTGAAGCAAACGTTTCTGAAACTATAAGAAACTGAAAAGAAAACCAAATGGTTTACAAATCTATGGATTGATCCTGTATGAGAACTTCGATCCAAACTCCCAACCACACTTCTTTTCAAACTGTACATCTACTCTATTCGAAATGTACAAATGTCCGTTAAAAAGCCGGTAAAAGAAACACAATGAATCGCATGTTCCTACCCTTAAATCAACTAAAGTTTTCTGTCACATGTAAACCAAACAGCCCAAAATCTAAAGTCCATGGTCACACTCCAACCTTGGGAGAGTCGGTCTTCTCATGGCAGCTCCCATCAATGCGCTCATAGAACAGGATGTAGCCATGATCCGTATTGCTAGAATATTCACGAGAAGAGCCGTAGAATGTCTGCAAGGTCGATTCTGGGATCATCTCGACATTGTCATCATCAAAGGACAACCAATGATCATGGCTCTTGATTTTTGCTACGTAGTGTCCCTGGTTGGGGCCGCTCCCCAGGTGGACCACCACAGCAAAGAGAGAATACTCGCAGTCTGCATCTTCAGATATGCTACTGAGCTTCAGCTCCAAGGGGTACACCACTCGGTACGACAGTTTCTTGTGCCGATTAAGCTGCTCGATGAACTTGAAGCGCTTTAAGTGGACCACCAATATTTGTGGCACCTTTTTTATCTTCATCCTCTTTTCTGCTTCTTGCAAGCTTCACGAAACACACAAAAAAAAAAGAATAATGATTTCAGTACTTATTACAGGAAGGTAGTTTCCTCCGAAATTGTGATTTCTCAATCCATATTTCCTAAATCTACCCAAGATAAAGCTCAACAACCACAGTTGGAATGAGACATACGGATTAAACCAGAAATGAAATAGGCAAACTAGTGTCTGTTGTATCCCAATTCTATCTCAAAACTTCTGTGCCATCCAAATCCAATGAATAACATCTACATGCCACTAAACAATTCTAACAATAACAGCACCAACAAAGCTGCAGTCCCAAGCAAATTAGGGTAGGCAATACACACCACAAGCATATAGACTTCTCAGCATCGTAATGAACAAGGCCTCAAGTAATTTACAGGCGCGAATGTAATATGAAAACAATGGGTGTGTGATGTGTGTTGTAATGGGTTCTTATCCCACTTCTTCTAATATAATGAAGTACAGTTCTCCTACGTTTTCGATAAAAAAAGGCCTCAAGTTATTCCCCAAGTCCCAAACCCACTAAAAACAAACCATTTTGACACATTAAAATGACATCTAGCTTTTTTACCTGCAGCATTTGTCACAGAAGAACTTGTCATCGGCATTTAAAGTCTCAGTGGAAAAGAAACTCTTCAGGCAGCTTGTAAGTGAACTGTTCTGTTCAACATCAACGCTCAAGTCAAAAAATGTCTCATCCTTTGCTGTTACGGTCTCGCACATTAGGCATCTGGTTTCATTTGTCAAAATACCCTGGTGAAAAGGTAACCATCAAGTTCAGCTCAATTCCCTACTAAAGGATGTCTAACCCACATTTATTTTCAACAGATTGCATTACCTGAAAGTTCTTATGTACCCATGTAACCAGTGGCTCTTTTCTGACTCCGTTCACTACTGCACCATTTGACATCTTTTCAGGAGACGTGGTCTCGGGGGAATCCTTTGCAGAACTGGACTCTTTTTCCAGAATATCAACAATCTCATTCAACAAAAAATTCAAAAATTCATGGGCATCCTACAGAGCAAACAATAAAAGATAAGTTACTTATGGAAGGTTTACTCTTTTACCTGTTTACAGACAAGAAGCAGAAGAAAACCAATAAAAAAAGCATTTTTGATTTACTTTGTCAGTTTTCCAGGTAATGACAGGGGGAGAATGATTGAATCAACAAAGGGAAATTATTCGTAAGAACCATGCACAATGCAACAAAAGACGTGCAAATCATACAAATAATTGAGGCATTGCATTACTAAATCAAACTAGCTAGATCTCCCAAAAGCTAATCAGGTCAGTCCATGATCTGAAAATTGACCTGATGTTGTGTCAATGTAAAACATCCGCACATTACCTGATGCATATAACTTCGAAAAGATTCATTCAGTTTCTTAACCGTTTGAACAAAACGCTTTGGAGCATAACACCAGTCTTTTTCTTCGATGCACTTATCTGCAGAAGATATCAGCAATGTTATTATCAGAAGAACAACAATCTGCCAGAAGTTCCATGTTACGCACGCAAAGCCATGCAATATCAATGATAACACATTGATACAAGAAAACGCAGTTAAAAAACAACAACAGCTCTTAGAACATGTAATAGACTAATGTATATGACTTGCTGTAATTAGTTACATGTAAGAGTCCAATGCAGCTTCAGGGAGTTATAAACTGAGTTAGGCAATGCAATACAGAATTATCAACAGGCATTGCACACAGCTAAGATAGTACAAACAACCATAAATTAATCAACGCATTATGCAGTCATTTCTTGTAAATAGCAAGAAATCACAAAAAGATCATAATGACTATCTTGTACAATATTACACCATTCCTGAGAAGAAGCTCTCACATAGGACGCATATCCTGACATCAACATCTTGCATATGGAGGTAGTAAAATTTAATGGAATTCAAGGTTTGCTGGACCTCCACTCTATAAGGATAATGAAATGGCAATAGCTAAAACTATCTCCCACCAAGTCTCAAGCATCCCAACCCAAATCAATTATGCATGAACATCTGCAGTCACACATTTTCTAGTTTCAATGGAAGAGAATATTATCAAACGCCATACGTATTGGCATTCAATGCATTTCATAACCAACAATATCACAAATTAGACAATCATCTAACAGGTAGGTTCCTTCTAAGTTTCACCTGTGAAAAAAGATCTGCTAGACAGGTTAGCAGATTTTCTTCAGCGTCTTCAGGATTTCTGTTATCGGCACAATACTCCAGCAACTGCTCCCGAAATGGTTTGCAATAATAAAGTGCCTGGAAAGACAGAATTTTAAGACTCTATCAGTAACTCACTTTAAAACATGCCATTAGTCTAACCACCCGTTTAGTACTTGTAGCAAATATTAGCATATCAACAATGTCAAGGACCAAGGCGAACGCACAATTTACAAATAATATGGTGGACAATGCTGAAAGGAGACCTCCATTAACACGAATTAAAAAAAGTCACATAAATATTGATGTGAAAAAGAATCATAATATTTTGCTTCTTCAAACAATTCCCGCTTTTCAAGGTTCACACATTACAGAACCATTGTTATGAATGTCTTTCACTATAGTTAGTAATAGCAACATTCGACAAATGGAAACAAATAAAAAGCATGTAACTAAAAAAAAGGTTAGTTAGCGTTGTCTTTAATAAAATGTGCAAGATCACTAAGGTCAGATTCCTTCATTGCTCGATACATCAAATCAATTGGCAGCAATATGGGTGACAATGTGGAGAACCACGAAAATGAACAGTACCATGCCTTGATCTTATTTCAAATAGAATAGAAACGATCACCGTTGCAATTTTAGAGGAATACCTTATGGGAATATTTGAAACTCAAGAAGCAATCTGTTGCGACAAATGGTAATAAAAGAATCAGATTCAATGAGTTTGTATCAAATTACATAATCACTTTGCAGCTGTAGCTCTACATGCCTACACAAGAACACATTGTTCATCCATAATGATGACTTTTGATATATCCAATATCTCAATTAACACATCAGAAGTTTCAGATTCCCACAAGTTGAAACCTACCAGTAGAAAATCAGAGATACGTAAGGAAAGAAATGACGCGTCCACGAGTGAATGAAGACTCTAAACGGCCATTGAGGCAAGGGACCTAAAACTGACAACAGTGACGAAATGTAACACTGAACATCAGGTCTTCCCGAATTCCTACTATACAAGTTTGTGCAATATAAGGGACTGCCGTTGGATTAAGCATTTAACCCCGAATACAGCAGCACATGTCAATTGCTATGTATCCCATTATCTGTCATTACATCACTGTCCAAACACAAACATAATGATCGGTGTCGCCCATGCTTTCAACCGCTCAAACAAACTCAAATCCACTGAGTGGTCCCTGCACGCACAAAGCCTAAATGAACGAGACATGATACCTACCTCACCCACACACTAACGGTTTCAGAGGCAACGATACATATCCAAAATTTCACCGGGATTCCGATCATAAGAACACGGAAACAGAGCCAATTCTCACAAAGTGCAGTCGTGCCGCGCAATCGCATCCACGGAGTTGGGAAAATCAGGGTCACATCACCTGGAGGACGCTGTTGCAGTAGCAGGTGTTGCCGAAGTTTTCGAGGCCGAAGTAGCGCTCGCCCTCGGGGAACTGGTCGCCGAAGGCCCTCTCGAGCTTGGAGAGGCTGGAGCCCATGACCCCCCACCGGTCCCACCACCCGGAGGCGGCGCTGGCGAGGGACCGGAGCCCCGACCCGGACGCGGAGCGGGGCCTCTCCGGTGCCGGCGGCGGAGCCTCCGCCGTTGGCGATCGCGCCGGCTTCGCCATGCTAGGGTTCGCCACGCACGCGGCGGCGGCGGCGGACGAGGACAAGAAGTAGGCGGCGGGAGCTGACTATAGCCGGGGATCGACGGGGAAGGGGGGAAGAAGGGAGCGACAATGTCGCAACTGCTGCAAAGTCTGTTAAGAAGGTGGGTTCTATCCTTTTCTTTTTTTCAGAAGAAAAATATTGTTTGCCCCTAGGTAGCTTCTCCGTGTGTATCCAAATTTGACTTCGCCATATCCGGTACGCATTCGAGGGTAAAAAAGCACATTCAAACAAGATAGGGGCAAACAATAAGGTCACTTGATAAAATTTGACTTCGCCCTATCCAAATTCGTGTCAAAAAACAAGATAGTTTTATCAAGTGACCTAAGGTCATCCATTAAAAAAGCACATTCAAACATAAAAATAGATTTGTTTGACAATTTAAATTCGAAATGAATAGGTTTGTTTTGACTAAAGAATATAAAATTGAGTAAGCCAGGTGGCTGGGAGCAGATAAATGAGTTCTCAAGACGAGAACAAACAAATAGAATCCTCTGTCAAACTTTATATCCTTATAAAATTAGGAATAAATTGTCTAGTTTTAACAACCTTTTTCCAAAACCGTATATTGGCGATTGTTCTACGATAAAGATTTCTTTTACACTTTGTACCAAAAAGATATATATACTTTTACATATCGCATTGTACACTTGCTTTTATCATAGCGTTCAACATGTAGTGCCTGCGGGTGCAAACGAAGCGAATATTATCCAACCGACCAACTATCCAAAGTCTTATAAAACAAATGTGGATAAATATAAGATGCATCGAAAGTTATTTGACACCATCTTTGTTCTGATCTAATATTGAAAAAACGTGATAAGATACGGTATGACTCATTGGCAGTGGCTTGGTTAACAAAATGGAACCCATCAGAGCCATAGCGAAAGCGAAATGCAAATAGCGTGACTTGATGAAGTTTATAACCAATATACACTTAAAAATAGGATACAAAATTGATAGATTGACATTAGCAAGGGATAAAATTGTATTGATTATGTATATCAATGATCATTACCTCCATGCTCGTTCAAATTGTACCTCTATCATGTTATTCTGCATCAAAGAAAAACTTATGATAATAGCTGCATTTGATTCTGACTTAGAGGCAAAAATATATGATAAGGTATGGGACGCAGAAATAATTTTCAAGTTCTATCCGCTTTTACTCTATTACGAGTGAAAAGATTTAGAATAGTGTATGTGAAAGGTATTATCCATTAGTATCAATGATGCAATAGCCCGTTATAGCTCCGCTATATAGCTCTAGAGATAGGCACCGCGGTGATATTGTAAATATTACCGCTATTGCCGCTAACTTCGCTATATAGTTAAATATCTTCGTTAACTCCACTATAATTGAGTTATGAACTTATGTACTCATGACTATTAATTCATAAATCATAAGTCAAGCTGGGGTTATGAATTTTGTTGTTCATAGTCTATATGGTTTTGCTTTATTGATTATGTGGACTGTTTAGCCGCTAGAAAAGATGGCATATACATGTTATTATTGATGTTATGCTTGGAGGATGTCATGCACTTATGAAATGTGGGCTCAAATTGACGAAATCATTAATGTGTTGGCTGAAACTTTGCTTTATTTTGCAGAATGCTATTAACAATATATAGCTGCCACTGTAACTGTGTTATAGCTCCTATAGCTTTTCTGAGAGGGTTTCGCTCAATTCTATAACCCACTACCTGCAACATTTGATCCGTATCCAATCCGATTTTATACGTTTGATGTGGGGAAACTTAAATGTCACGTGTGTCGCCAGTTTGTGAAAAAGCCTCCACGTCTGTCTAGTATGATGAAAGAATGAAGAGTGCTCTACTGAAGCCTCATCTTCTCGAAACCCAACCAAAATATTACTTATTTGAATGTATCTCAATCAAAAGCTTTATGAGCTGTTCTGTGGTAAAAGTTCAGATTTGAGTAGTTGGATTCACGAAGAACATGCCAAGTCCTGTATATCAGATGGTCCGATTGGAGAAAACCTTGATTAGAATCCTGGCCAGTCGGATGGTCCGATTGGAGAAAACCTTGATATCCAGGATGGTTGACCAGGACGAGCTTAAGTTCCTCTCTCCAGTATAATCAATTCAGTTTAGATATCTGATCAGACAACAAGGCCTTAAAACTGAATTTGAGGCACGCGTACTCGATTGAAACGTAGAACTGCTCGATAGCAGTGTGTGGTTCTACATCTATTAGAAATTGAGTACGTAATATGTAAGCTTAAGACATTTTAATGGGAAACCAAGTTGGAAACGTGAATGTTTTGAACTGAACTACAGGCGAGTAGGTGTTAGAGTTGAATAAAGTTACTGAACAATAACCAAGTCTAGCAAACTTCTCCTTAATTTTGAGATGGCTAAACTTTTGCCTTATCCAGTGACTGGCAGCCTCACTACATTGCGAATTGATTCCTGGTTAGACTCTTCAACAGGACATATTTCAAAGATCTCAGTGATGATATGAGATGATACGTTGTGACCCCAAAAAAAAACGATGAAGATCTTTAGGCACTGCAGACAGCGTGTAGTCAGCATAAGGAGAAGTTCGATCGGTCAAGTTACAGATGGCTCTGCAATCAATTAAAACAACATATGTATAGAGTATGTACGCTTGAAGGTGGAAATGATCAACGCTGAAGAAGGAAAAGGAAGCTAGACATGCCTTAGACTTTGAATTTTGTTGTATAACACTATATATCACGTATTTTGGAAAGAGCACCTTTTTTTTTACTGGAAAGAACATCTTTTTTTTTTTTACCTAAAGTTGAACTAAATGACCTTCAAAAGAAGTTGAACTAAAATCTCGCTAAGCAAAAGTCTGCGATGGATACCGATGACTGTGTTGATGCGGATGTTACCTATTGGTGGTGCTCAGTCCACTAGATTAGTTCTCCATATGTTTGAATATCCCACCCGGAAATATCGTATGTCCATGTTACATTCCAAGGATTATGTAACACCACCATGTGCTCAGCAACTGAATATCTCAGAAATGGTTTTGTCCTCTTGCCATTCTTTACCCCAAGTCAGTCGCTAGTCATACGCATGTGCTGTGGGTTTACCCAGTCCCTCTCGTGAGTTCTGAATGAAAAGAAATGCAAGTGTCATTGTCAGGTAAGACTTGCATATTTGCATATAGGAGTACTGCTGGTTCGTATCGGGAATTGGGAAATACAGTAACATATTGCAGGTGGTCTGTTGTTAAGAATTTATCCATGAAGTTCTATTTGTCATAAATCCGAAGAAAAAGTCATTGTAGCCCACGCGCATACACACCGAATAAATGATTGTATTAAATGTCTGCAAACTCACCTGAATGGAAATGTAAATTTCAGAGTATTCAGCTAGGCTAGCAGAATTGGAGAAGTTTGACCACGCGCGCTGTAAGAAGTATATGAGATTGTCCTGTAGATTATCAATTATAGAAGAAGAAGATATCATATCATATCTACAATAATTTATAATTCGTCACATGTTGTGTGTGACCAGTTCTTTATAGCCTAATGTCAGTTCAGCAAGAAGGATAGCAAATGGAAATGTATCAGATCTACAGTCTGACACTTGCTGACTTTTGGTCCTGTATTCGTTGTTCAGAATTGAAATATAGCAAGTAGCTTCACGTCTTGCTTATGGCGCAATAAGATGGAACTTCATAAAACATTACAACTTGGTAGATCAATCAAAGCCGTTCATTTCTGTAAGAAATATCTTGTGGGTGCTGACACTGAAGGCGCAAAACGGTGCTGATGCATGAGTAGTGGATTGGCTGCTACATTAAACTGATCAGTATAGTATCGAACCCCTATCTTAAACTCAATACTCCTACAAAGTAACAGAACCGAGACCGAGTAGCGGACTTGGTGGCACCCTTTTCTAATTCGAAAGTTGCCCGAGAAAGCCTAGACATTGGCCTAATGCTGTACACGTTAGACACTACTCATCTCCATCACGAGTTAAGTTATGTTGCTGCATTTGATTTTTTCCAAGTCTCACCAATTGTATCCATGCTAATCCCGGACACCCTCGCTATCAAGGTCGCTTTGGGCACAGTCGGTTGCCAATCAAAGGAAATGTTAAAGGAGAGGGAAATATTTTCTCGCCATATCCAGTTGGACCCAGCACGGGTACTTGACTTCATCATGCCACTATAAGTATATAGCATCATCGATCCAGCATACACTTGCGCAAGCTCGGTTGTCCCCGCAAGAAGACGAGCGGCCTCCGCGTCAAGCTCAAGCTAGCTGATCTCTGACCAGCTTGCACAAGGAAAGAGACGATGCATGGAGGGGGAGCCCTCGCGATGTCCGGCGGCGCCGTCGCCGTCCCTGGCTACAGCAGCGAGATCACCTTCACGGTCGTGATGAGCTGCCTCATGGCGGCCTCCGGCGGGCTCATCTTCGGCTACGACATCAGCATCACAGGTGAGTGCACAGAATATACACGTGCTTGTGCTCCGGCCGGTTTTTACTAGAAAAAACTTGAGCTAGGAAACTCTTCCTTTCTCTCAACATCTTACCTTCTTCATGAAAGAGCGTATACTTGTTCATGCCTCCTGTTTTCCCCTCTTAGTTTCTAACGATGATTTCTGAGCTGTTTTTCATATGTTAAGATTGTCTCTCTCAAAGCCAGCTGACTTTTGCAAGAAACATCCACCAAATAATTAGTAGTACAAGCTAAACAACTCGATCGCTCAGGGATCATTTGAGGTAAACTATACGAAATCACAGAGATTTGTTTTGCCCCCAATTCTTTGGTTTCCCAGTCGCTAGCCGAGATATCCGTGCATCCAACGGGAATCTACCTGACTACTTGACTGAGTTCAAGGCATCAGGTTGCGCTGGTATGGCCCCGACTCTGGTTTTGTCGCCTGGGGTTACTTGGACATTTTTAGAGCTTGCAGCTTCTTTAGTCCTTCAGCGTCCAGCCACCTATAGTGCTGCTATGAACGTGCTGTCTTGCTCTGTTCTATGTTTACGTCTCTATCTTTTGCCCGTAGTACAGTGAGATACTATACTATTAGGAAACTAGAGAATCAGAAGCATCAGCCACTCCGCGTAGAGCCGGGGGCGAGGCTCCCATGGCCAGCCCTGAAGACTTAGCCGAGATGGTTGCCATGTGTGAGCGATTTCAGAATCGAGGCGGCGTGCCATCCAGAGATGCCATCTTGCATTTCCTCCAGCTCATGAAGCTTCCATGCATCTGCCAGCACCCTAATTCAACGCTACGGGAATAGTAGTACAGATCATGATGCATGCTGTGGAGAAACTAGGATATCGGACAAGGCCCATGTGGAATCCGCAACTGCCTTCGAGTGTCAACTTCCCGCGCTTAAACAATGTGTTCCTTTCTACCGAGTCACAATCCCACGTTCGGTTATCGCAAGTTGTTGAAATTTTTTTCACTATTTTATTGATCTTGTAGCGAGAAAGGGACACATGGTGCTATTGGCAAAGTCAACAAGTGCCTTCTGCATAAATGCAGTTCGACCGTTGTGGTTATAGCTGCGGTGCTTTAGAACATTTTTAGAACGCAGAATTTCGAATGATTCTCGCATGAATTGAACTGATTTGTATGAAATTGAGGTGTTCGAAACGAGGCCGTGCTACAAAGAATTGTTCATGCTACTCTGATGTAGTAAACTTTTGGTGGCTATTTGACTCACAGTGACTTGAATACGACATACGCATCTTGATGAACTATTTTGCTTGCCCTTAATTTCATGATCTAGTAGTGATCCGATTTGCTTGGAATGGGGAATTTTCAGGTGGGCTCACGCAGATGCAGTCGTTCCTCCAGGCCTTCTTCCCCGACGTGTGGGAGAAGATGAACAACGCGCAGCAGGACGAATACTGCATCTTCGACAGCCAGGTGCTGACCACGTTCGTGTCCTCGCTGTACATCGCCGGCATGTTCGCCTGCCTGGTGGCGGGCCACGTCACCAGGAAGGTGGGCCGGCGGACCTCCATGCTGATCGGCGCCTCCTTCTTCTTCGTCGGCGCCGTCCTCAACTGCACCGCCGTGAACATAGTCATGCTCGTGATCGGGCGCGTCCTCCTGGGCTTCGCCGTGGGCTTCACCAACCAGTCGGCGCCTGTGTACCTGGCGGAGATCGCGCCGGCGCGGTGGCGCGGGGCGTTCACGAGCATCTTCCACTTCTTCCTGAACGTGGGCATGTTCGTGGCGGACCTGGTGAACTACCGCGCCAACACCATACCCGTATGGGGGTGGCGCCTGTCCCTGGGCGTGGGCATCGCCCCCGCCGTCGTCATCCTCCTCGGCGCGGCGTTCATCCCGGACTCGCCCAACAGCCTGGTGCTGCGCGGGAAGCCGGACGCGGCGCGCGCCTCGCTGCGCCGCATCCGCGGGCGCGCCACCGACGTGGACGCCGAGCTCAAGGACATCGTGCGCGCCGCCGAGGAGGACCGCCGGTACGAGGCCGGCGCCTTCCGGCGCATCCTCCGGCGCGAGTACCGGCCGCACCTGGTGATGGCGGTCGCCATCCCGGTGTTCTTCGAGCTGACGGGCATGATCGTGATCACCATCTTCGCGCCGCTGCTCTTCTACACGGTGGGGTTCACGAGCCAGAAGGCCATCCTGGGCTCCATCATCACCGACGTGGTCAGTCTGGCGTCCATCGCCGTCGCCGCGCTCGCCGTCGACCGCGTGGGCCGCCGGAAGCTGTTCATGGTGGGCGGCGGCATCCTGCTGGTGTGCCTGGTGGGCCTGGCGTGGATCTTCGGCGCGCAGCTGGGCACCGACGGCGCCAAGGCGATGCCCCGGCCGTACGCGGTGGCGGTGGTGGCGCTGGTGTGCCTGTTCACGGCCGGGTTCGGCGTGTCGTGGGGCCCGCTCAAGTGGATCATCCCCAGCGAGATCTACCCGCTGGAGGTAAGGTCGGCGGGGCAAGGGATGAGCGAGGCCATCTCGCTCGCGCTCACCTTCGTGCAGACGCAGACCTTCCTCCAGATGCTGTGCAGGTTCAAGTACGGCGCGTTCGCGTACAACGCCGGATGGGTCGTGATCATGACGACGTTCATCGCCTTCTTCCTGCCGGAAACCAAGGGCGTGCCCATCGAGTCCCTCCGCGAGGTGTGGGCGCGCCACTGGTACTGGAAGCGCTTCGTCAAGCCGGTGGCGCCGCCGCCGCCGGCACCCGCGAAACAACCGGATGGGACCGTTTAATTGGGCCGGATTAATTGTACTGGGCTTCGAATGGTGCCGCCTCTTTGCCGTTTGTGAAAATCACACACAACGGAAGAAAAGAACTCCCTCCGATTTTGAATTAATCGATGATGCTAGGACAAATTTTTAAAATTAATAATTTTTCCCAACATTTTCAATTGAAAAACAGAGGGAGTATCTTGTTTGTATTGTACATTAATATAATCTTGTTAGTATTGTACACATGTAACGTGTTGCCTAGTTTAGAAAGTTGGAGTATATGAACTTGTAGTCTGAATTCTTAAAGTATGTATTCGGATTTATTTCTCCCCACATGAGATGTCACTAGTATGTATTCGGATTTATTTCCCCCCACATAAGATGTCACTTGGGATAAACTCAATGAGTATTCAGCATTAACAGATCAGCATCGACTATCCTATCCGGAACTGCATCGCATGAGAACCACATCTAGAAAAAGTAGGACAGCAACTGTCATAAGCTGCCTCGTCATCGTCGCGTTGCAGTTTCCAATTCTACAGCTACAGATATAACACACATGCTGATACGCAACGATAAAAACTGTACAAAGCAAGACATGAAAAGGAGAGAAAAAAAAAAGAGAGCATATGTACATCCACCAGATTTTCTCGGTTATCCTGACTGACCCATCTAACCATGTTTCCTCTGCCTAATATCAATCATGACCAAATCCACATTGCATAGTATGCAAGGATGGCATTCTTCAGCCTGCAGAGCATCAGCAGGAAGAACTGCATTTGGGCGAAGCAGAAGCCAAAGCTCAGAGCCATGGACACGACCTGTCCTGCTGAGGGAACCTTCCAGCTAGGAACGGTCCAGATGAAAGAACCCCATGACCAGCTGAGGCCACAGGACACGACGCAGGTCAGCGCAAACATTGCGGTCGCGTAACCTGTCGGCATGCGAGTTCCACCGCCCACACCGATCTGAACTTCAAGGATCACTGGAATTGCGACCTTGCAGATGTAAATTTAACAGAACTGTGTCAGTTATTGCAAGGCAAAGTAGGAGAAGACTGAGTCTGAAATTTTAGAGAGTTTTGAGTTCATTTTTCAGTTACCTGGCAAAATACCATCAGAACAGCACCAATGCTGAAAGTCACTTCCCTGCCATACTGTTTTGTTGCAAGGGCAGATCCAAGAACCCCGAAGGAATTCACCAAAACTAGCACAATGTTTCCAATCATCGCTACGCTACTCTTGGAACTTGTGGCTCGTGACAGCATCGGCAAGAACAATGGGGTAACGTTCACCCTGGTAAGCCTCAGGAAGAGTTGCAACGCCACCAGAACCATCATGGATACCACATATTGCTCGTTCTGTGATATGATTCTCCACAATGCACCTTTGGCACAGCTGCACCGTGTGCGCAGCCTATTGAAGCTGAGCTTCTTTTTAGTTATATCAGCAACCTTCAAACTGGCAGGGTAACAAATACACTGAAGTGCTAATCGGACAGTCTCTCTCCTGTTACCGAATAAACTCGACAGTAAGTTCTTCATATTGCACAATTCACTGTTCTCTGTGCCCATGGTTGATTCTCCCTGGAAGTTAGCATTATGGCCAAAGATAAATTGCCGGCCATAAATATGATTGTGGAACATAACGTTGTTATAGATCCTGGACAGCAAAAGACCAACACTGACGAAGAATGGCAAGGAGCCACACCAACAGCCTAGTGATCTTATGGCGCGGGAAATCAATGTGCGCTGCCAAATTGTCCAGTAAAAGATGTATTAATAGCATGGACAGAAAGAAAGCAGTTTCATACCTATGAGTGCATTAACAGTATATATGAATAAACAGAATTCTTCCGTGATTAGTTACTGACCTGTACTGCGGGCGTTCTGTTAAGTAACCACCTTAAAATGAGAGCTCCATAGCTGATTGCAATACTTCGGAACGCAGCACCAGTACTAAATAATGTACGATCTATCAACTGGACAGGTAGGTGCGGCATTTTGCGAGTGACGTGGTAGCCAAACGTAGAATCATTTGATGAAATTCCAAACATATCTACATATTTCCTGAACAGGGAATGTAGCTCCAACTTTGCCGTGGCAATGCTAGGGACGAAGGCCATCGCAGATGACTGCATCTTTAAAACACACCTGCATGTGGAAGCAAATTATCAGGCCATATTTTTTTTGCGAGTGAATTTTTTTTTTTTTGCGAGTGAAAAATTATCAGGCCATATTGACATAACCGAAAAAATCATGTGCAAATATGTGGATGACATAGTCGATCATGATTCCCTACTTAGAAACTACGAGAAAACTTTTGTTCAAGAAACAAAAATACATACTCCTGCACCCAGTAGTAGTATACTTTGTTAGGTTAATCCTATAAACATAATTATTTTCATTGCAGACATGTCAGAATTGAAGCGAGGTTCACGATTTCACCATGAAATAGCTATAGCAAAATTAGATGAAAGCGACGAACTGGAAGCAAACAAACAAGTAGCATCCAGGAACTCAAAAGGTATTTTGGATATGACAGAATCAAAAGTTGGAAGAGGACACTACATGAGACTAATGATCGGCGATCTAGTAGGAACAGATTCCCTTGAATATCCACTGCAAGCCTAGGATCCCGTCCAGCAACAATCTGTGTACCTAACACTCTCTCTCAAAAAAAAAAAATGTGTACCAAACCTGTGAACACGGGCCCTGCCCACAGTAAGTCCCCACGTGACCTCTCTCCCAAAAGCTAGAGGCCAGAACTGCGCGGAGGAGCGTGCGTGTCGCCTTCTCAGCTGCAGCGGAGCCCGAGCAACAAGAACCACAAGTTCGAGAATCTTAACCTCATTGGCTGTGTTCGGAAAATCCTCTGGCTGCTGCTCCTGCTGCTCAGTCAACTGAATTGCTACACTGAATTGCTACAGTACGCGAATCCTCCGCTACAGTGTTCTCTTCTATTAAACTGCAACGCAATGCATTCCAACCGAACACCCATTGGCATTTTCCTCTCCTGTGTGATCTTTTTTTTTTATTCAGAGAGAAAAAAAAAAGACAGAGGCGTGCTCCCGAGAATTCGGGACATGTGCTTGCCGTATATGAAAGTGACGGGTTAGTACTTAGTAGTCGCGTGTATACTACTAGCAGTACATCTCATGGCACACTGTTCTACAATGCGTTCATCATCTAGCATGCTGACTCTTGTGCAAGTTGCCTGAGTGCCAATTCGGTCTTCGTGCTAGGAAAGCGACGTGTCTAAAACGTGATGTGCACTTTGGAGTCCACATTGACTAGGTGAGGCAAGGCAAATGTGTGGAGAGATTAATCTGTTCAAGAGCCCGCTGCAGGGCCTGAATCTGGTAAAGCATGCAAAGATATCATATAAACATACTTTGGAACCACTTCTCGAGAAATCGTGTATGGAGATTCGGAGACATTTCCATCCCCTTCTAGACCGCTTTATGCGTGCAACCTGGCTCCTCTTTTCCAAACTCGCTCTCGAAGCATCGTGACATCACGGCGGCACTAACCAACCTCTTTTGTCGTTGCGGGCAAAAGGGATAGGATCGGGGGAAGAAGAGAAGGAAGAATTCCTGACCTGCTTGCGTTGGGTTGGGGAGAGTGTTCCAGAGAATACAGCAACAGCGCCCACCCACCACTTGTTCGTCTTCCGGCTTAACTGAAGTAGTAGTACGCTTTTATCCTCCGTGGGGTCCACGGACCCACGGCGACTCCTCCTGACGCCGGCGGCGCGCGAGCTCGGCCTGGTGGCTCCCCGTGCCGCTCAACGAGCTCCCCTGGATGGAATGGAGGTGAACAGCAGCAATTGAGGGAACGGGAGAGCAGCAGCGGATGAACCGTGACTAGTGTGCCTGAAATAGAAGAGCAAGATCCCTTTCGGTACAGAAAACCAGAACAAGAAGAAGAGGAAACAGATTGGAACGCACGAGGGGACGAAGGAAACGAGGCGTCGGCAGGCACTTACTCGAATCGCCTGCGACGCTTGTCCGGAGCAGGGGAATGGAATGGAGGCGATCGCGAGAACAAGAGGAGGAGAAAGCGAGGGTGGGAGGGAGCGAGAGGGACCGCGAACCTGCGCGCGTTAGTTTTGTCACGCCAGATGGCCTAGTGGGGGAAGAGAAACCTCGGGGGGGCTCCTGCTGGTGAGGTGAGCTGGTGAGGGTGGCATATGCGGCAGGGAAAGGCACAGGGTTCCGTTTCGATGGGTGCGCCGTCCGCGGCAGTGGTAAAAGACCAAAAAGGCCTAGGCTAGCGTGGCCGCTGGAGGCCGGGCGCCGGTGCTGGGCCGCTGCCTGCTGGGATGCGTACGTGTGGGCTTGCATGTGCGGCAGCGCGCGCGAGGGCGTCAGGCTTTTGTTGGCCTGGAGCTGCTAGAAATCTGGCACGGCAGCCGGAGCAGGCGCGCGTCCATCATCATCCCCCGCCCGCCTTTGGAACTCACGTTAAGCGGCGCGGCGGGATCCGGCTCCGGGGGGGATGCTGCTGGCTGGGACGACGTCGTGCTGGCTTGCCGGAATCCGATCCCGATCTACGGCTGCCTTCGTCGGAGCCACCTACCACACTAGTATCCGGAAGCGGCCGGACCATTCCCGTACCGACGTATATTTGGGCTGCAATTGGTGAGGCCGATGGCGTGGAAATGTAGTCACTGTTTGTAGGAGATTGCTTGGGTTGGGCCCATGGACGGAGCCCAGGAGTACCCTGGCATTTGGCTCATATGGTTTCGAGAAAAGTCTAATTTGCCTCCCTTACTATTGGGGTCGCGTAATTTTTACCTCTAACTATAAAACCAGATATCTCATACCCTGAACTATTAGGGGTAGTGCAATTTACCTTCCTGGGCGGTTTTGAGAGCGGTTTGTCCTACGTGGCGAGGTGAGTCCCACATGTCTGATGCCACGTCATTTTCTTTTTCTTTTTCTTTTTTTCTCTCTTCCTCTCTTCTTTCTTTTTTCTCTCTTCCTCTCTCCCACGCGCCCGCGACGCCGCCCCTCCCGCCCGGGCCGCCTGTGCGCCCGCGCCGCCGCCCCTCCCGCCCGCGCCGCCTCGGCCTCGTGGGATGCCATGTGGCCGCGGGTTAGATGGAAGCTGCGAATCGGGCCCTGGCGCGCGGCGAGGGCGCGCGACAAGGCGGCGACGACCGCCTTGGACACGACGTCGTCGCCTCCGGGAGCCATTCGCCTGGCCGGGAGGCGGTCTGGCAGGACGTGCTCGTCGACGACGACGAGGGGCGCGGTGCGCCAGAGGCCGCGCCAGCGCGAGGCGAGCGCGCCGGTGCGCGCGGCGTCCTTGGCGGGGAGGCGGGAGACGACGTTCCGCAGGATCTCGTCGGGGAGGCGGCTGATGCGGTCGACGCCGTCGGCTGGGGCCCGGCGGGCGACGGCGGAGGCGAGGCGCGTGGTGGGGGAGACGGGCGGGTCCGGGATGGCGGAGTACATGAACTCGAGCATTTCGCCGGCCGCCATCTCCAGCAAATCGGGATTGTCCATGCCAAGGGATCGCTGCAGGCCGGCCAGCATCTCCCTCATGCTGTGGCCCATGAGCGGCTCGTGCCCCGGGGTCGCCGGCGGCGAGCGGCGAGGCATCGCGTGTTGGTGTGGCCAAGGGGCGGCTGAAGGGGAGTGGAGGCGGGGGATTGGTGGTGGAAGCAATTGTGAGTGGGAAATTTAGGCGCAGGGTAGCATTTGGGCCAGCTGGTCCGGGCGACGGCGGGCGGCTCGGGTGCCGCCGCACGGCGGCGCGGGCGGGAGGGGCGGCGGCGCAGGCGCACAGGCCGCGTCGCGGGCGCGTGGGAGAGAGGAAGAGAGAAAAAAAAAGAAGAGAGGAAGAGAGAAAAAAAAGAAAAAGAAAAAGAAAATGATGTGGCATCCTACATGTGGGACCCACCTCACCACGTAGGACAAAACCGCTCTCAAAACCGCCCAGGGAGGTAAATTGCACTACCCCCAATAGTTCAGGGTATAAGATATCCGGTTTTATAGTTAGAGGTGAAAATTACGCGACCCCCAATAGTTGAGGGAGGCAAATTAGACTTTTCTCTATGGTTTTCACTATTGGCTAAATGTTGGTTGCTAAGGCAAATTTCAAAAAAAAAAAAAAGAGTCAATATATTTGGTATCTAGAGCTACCCTGCGAATGAGACCTTGCTCCGCCACTGGTTGGGCCTGGAGTACACGGAAAACTATCAGTGGCTCATATATGGAGAAGAATGATATTTAATTAGTTTGAGTTTTTAACATCTCATGTATAAATAAAGGATTTTTTAATGTACCCTCCAGAATACACATTTTTCTTTGGTTACTATCGAATGACCTTCCGAGGTGTAAAAGTATGGAGAGAAAGAACTATGTTAGAAAAACATTTGCCCATTTTTTCTTACGATGTCTTTGATGATTTTACAGATCATCTAAAGTTCTCACTAGAGTTAATTTAGCCAAAAGAAAAGAAGTCCAGGATGAGACATGATTGTTCTGTTCTGAAACCGAACCACAGATCATTTATTTCTTTAAATGTGTGGTAGCAACAGAAACGTGGGCGTTTGTTACTGAAATTTGTGGCAAAAACATTGGCAATGACTATGTTGGCACCAGGAGCTGGTACAAGCACGGGGGGAGTCAAGGGAGTAACGAAGTCAGGGTCCAAAATTTAGTCATTAATGAGCAAATTTGAGTGGCAATTCTATGAGAGACGAGTTTTGTAGGACAGCAAGTCAGCTGGTTTCCCCAAGTGTCGTAAGTCATAACACATGCATGACTCTGTATCAGACTTGGTTTCATGTTACTGAAACTAGGAGGCATCCCTACTTTCTAAAAAAATATATAAAGAATTTTCTTATAAATTTCAAAAAAACTAAGTGGGGTTGGGGTCGGGTTGGGGGGCATGGCCCCCTTTCATAAGGCTCAGTTAACACGATTAGCCGTGACGTCACCAGATGACAACGTGCAAAAAGAAAAAAAATTGTCAATTAACAGGATGCAAAGAAAAAGAGAAGGTACGAACAAATCTAACTTGGGGCTCGTTTGGATCCCCAGAATTGAACTGGTTTCCTTCAACTTCAATCAAATCAGATTCTCAAAATTGAATTGGTTTCCTTCAATCAAATTCTCAGAAAGATGATTGACGAGGCAACAGAAGCTACGAAAAACCTCCAAACTCCTTACAGAATCACGAGTTCGAACGTAGACAGAGTGATGTCCTCTTTTTTTTTTCCTTTGGATGCGATTCTTCTTGGGATGTTTGGGGCGCGGCAATCTTGAGAGCCGGAGTTCATGATTGCGACACATACATGTCAATGTGTTCCACTAGCCTCGGCAGACCTAGACAAGAGCATGTAGCACTGCTGCTGGCACAATTAGACTTGTTTCCAATGCTTCCGTAAACTTATTTAAGTTTCTCATCTTTCATACATTTTCTTGTAAATTTCTTGGCCACATGATGTGGCAAAGAAAACCCTAGCAAAAATGTTTACCTACCATAACGTTGGTTTGGAAAATTCAACCAAAAATCTAATTGACCTTCCACAGACAATATTGAGCAATACAAAGTAACAAGACCCAATATTGTTATACAACCATGCAAACTTTAATATTGGTGCCAAGCTATAGAATCTGCAAGGACTTTATTCATATACTTATTTGCAAATGACGTAGTTCAAAATAAAATTTGAAAGATGATTTTGTAGATTAAAAGGGGTAACAAAGTACATGGATATCATGATTATCGCTTTACAAGACTTCCATCCAGATGATAAGCAAGCTACACAATGCAAATACTCAAAATTGATAATTTTTGCCAACTAGAAACAAACTGTTAGACAATGTCCTAGTTGGATCTTTAGGTTTCTAAATGGAAACATTGCATGTTCTATAATTTCACTAGAATGATCAAACTTGTGCTAATTTGTTCTAACTTAACATTCTTCCCATCTCAAATTAAAGTGACACAAGTGATGCATTTTATTGCAACACGCAAGAGAGATGAATAAATTTTCACATCATAATGTGGTATAACGTGGGAAATTTTGAAATGTTACATAAAACTCATGGAACATAAGATGCTAAACTCAAGGATCAATAAAGTATTAATAGAGTTTGAGCAAAAAAAAAGCATGTACTTTCTGCATAAAGACAAGTAGATTCACACATAATAGTAACTCAAAACAACAAAACTTGTTCATAACATGACCTGGTTTTCATGACAACGACTAACTCACATAAACAAATCGAACAAGGACTTGCAGAGGGATACAAAATGGCGCACACTCCTGGTTCCAAAATTCGCACAACTCGCTCATACATAAGGACTCATCCCTCCAACAAAATTTACGTGACAGACATTTTGAGCGCACAACAAGACAAGTTGGGCACAATACGCACACAAAAGACGACGCTCAACATCTATCGGGAGATACATGATCGAGTTACCAACAAGATGACCTCCTCAGATTGGAAAGTTTCTGAAAAACTTGCTTGGCGAACCTGTCTTCTCCGAGGGCATCTTTAAACCTGCCGATTGCATTTAAAAGTGTCCTGTGCATTTGTCCCTGCAATAATGCAAGTAAAATATGCCGTTACGAGAGACATCAAAGTGCTTGTTTTTCTTACTGTTAAATCCTAATTTGAAAACAAATCTAAAGAAAAATATATACAGTGATGCAAATATGATACGCGAGACAGACACCAAACCATGACATTAGCTAGCTAGCCATTTCTTGTCATTTATTAGTAACCTTAGGAGCGTGGCATTAGCACTCGTCAATCAAGCAGCTTGAATCTTTGCCCATGATAATGAAATAGTATCAATGATGGAGGAGCCCTAAATTAATAACCTGTGAAAATATATTCGGATGAATCTAATGATACAATTTGGCGTACAAATATTGACTTTTTCATCAAGTTTGGTCCACTTCAAATAGCTGAGGAGGACGCACGATCTCGTCGGCCATTTTTTGTGGGACAGAGGTAGCAGCATTTGCTAGGAGCGTGTGTGCCTTCTGCCTCGCCAATCTCAAGTACTTTGCCCATGAAATGAGTAGTGGTGGTGATGATCAGGGCCCTAATAAAGTCACCGCGTGCGCTCCATGGCGGTCTGCACGACGTAGTTGGCGCAGGGGTCGTGATGAGGTCGCGGAAGGTGCAGTTCCACTCGCAGCGAGGAGCTCCCCACGATCTCGTCGCCGCTCCCTGGAGAAGAGCTGCAGGCAGGCGCAATGCATGCACCAACGTGGCATGCTGGCCGTCGCCTGCCAGGCTCACGTACCGCCCGGAACGCACGGTCGGCCGTCCCTGGCCCACGGCCGCCGCGGCCTCGATCAAGTGCTGCACCACGTGGCTGCGATCGATTCACGCATCATCGATCAGGTCCTGATGATCGATGAGATGACCACACGACGGCCGTGTGGGGGCAGTGCCGTGCCGTGCTGTACATATATATACGTACCCGGCGCCGTGCTCGCCGATTAGCCCGTCATGGACACCGCGCGGACGATGAGGCCTCGTCGCTCGTCGCCGGCCACGTCGATGCAACGGGTGAAGACGTGGCAGCCGTGCCGGTCCAGGCACAAGGGTGAGGGAACTTTGCGACGACATCAGAATGAACTGCATGCAGGAGAACGTGTTCCTCCCTCAATCGCTCGGGAAAAAAAAAAGATGAGAGATGATTTGAAGCTGTGGCGAGCGCGCTCGCGTACCTGGTTCTGGGCGGCTGGGAACCTGTCCAGGCATTTCAGGATGAGCTGGCTGCCGGACATGTCTTCCATCAGGGAAAGCACGCCGGACTCCCCGACGCCGGCGAGAGTCCTTGTGAAGGACTCGACGTGCCCCGGCTGCGCGGCTATTCTGCCTATCAGCGTCTGGAGGATGCTGGACCTGTGATCGAGGAACCATCATAGTATAATGCATGGAGGGTGAAAAACACAGAAGATGTTTGGTTCATTCATCTATCGTTTCAATTGCTTTTTAGTCTTTCGAAATTGCATTAGCTTGAGATTTGTTCGGCTCTCTTAGTCCACAAAGGAGCAGCTAGTACGTACTGCAAGTGTACAACTAAAAACACAGGAACATGTACGTGTCATGAGATGATATGTACAGCTTAATAACATATGCTAAGCAAATAATTTTACTGCTCTTTGCTCGTGCAATCTGAAAGAAATTTAACTGAAGAACACGCAGGTGAATCAGCATTGCAAGTAGCAAAACGTTCAGCAAAATGTGCAGCAACGGTCTTACCCTGCGTGGTTCCTGGCAGCCGCGAGGATCTGCACAGGGGACGCCGCGGCGAGGACCCCGAGCACGCTCGTGATCACCTCCTCGTCCGTCCAGAACTTGGCCAGCGTCTCCACGAGCACGTGGCCGGCCGAGTGGCCCATGAAGCGGACGACCTCGCCGGCCACTTCCTCGAACACCAGCCGTGCCGCGGCCGCGCCGCCTTCTTCCACCAACCGTGCCAGGCACTGGCACCCGGGGAGGTTGCTGGCGATGCTGCACATGCGGCCCCGCACGTCCTCCAGCCTCATCCCCACGAACGGGTCGGCGTTCACTACGACACGGCCGGAGGGGGGAAGGGTGTCCTGCTGGTCGCCGGCGTCGAGCAGCGCGTTCCCTTGGTTGTTCAGAAACTTGGGCAGCCGACGTGGGGCACGATCGACGAGGGTGTTGCAACCGCCATCGGCAACGGTGAGGGATCTCAGCCGGTTGGAGATGAGGTCGTCAATTTCCCCCGTGTAACGATGCAGCGGCGAGCGCGACCGCCGGCCGCCGTTGGGGGCGTAGTAATAACGTGGCGCGTACGTACCACAGGCGCCAATGCCCTGCGGCGAGGGAAAGCTCATCACACCGCGGCCATCGCCGTTTCCCTGGAAAACATCATCAAAGCGCTGGTCCACGGCGCCGGCGCGGCGGTGATCCTCCGTGCGTGCATGCCGGGGCTCGTACGACGCACCGGTGGTGGGGATGCGCGGCAGGGGCAAGGATGATGAGCTGCCGTTCCCAGCTGGCAAGAACTCGGCGCGCCGGTCCACGGCGCTGCGGCCGCCGCCGGTGGGCCAGTAATATCCCGTTTGTGCAAGCTGGGGCGGGTAAATATGCTGCTGCAAGGGCAAGGCCGCCGCGCCGCCATTGCCGCCGCCGCCGTTCTCATAGTAGAAGTCCGCGCCATAGCCAGGATCCTGCCAATCCACTGCCCCGTTCTCGTAGAACAATCCATAACCAGGAGCATGCGAGTCCACGGCGCGGCTGTTCCAACCCCAGACTCCATCGCCGCCGCCGCCGCCGTAGTGTTCACTGCTGATGCTCATGGTGCCAGAAGCAGCATGCGGATCCACAGCGAACCCATGTACGTCAGTGCCATAGCCAACGCCGTAGTTCTCAAGATTAAACGAGTCCATGCTTCCACCTCCCCGGGCGGCGCCTCTCTCGCCGCCGCTCACGTACCAGTACGGGTACCCGACGCGCTGCACGTTATACGGCCCTGCGCCTCCGTGGCCACCGCCGTTGTTGCTCCCGAACCATCCGGCCTGCCCGTGTCGACGATCGGACAGCTCGTCGCTTCCACGGCCGCCGACACCTCCGCCCGCAGGGCCGTCAGCCGAGCGGCCGGCGGCGGCGGAGGATGGGTTTCCCCCGCCGGACATGCTGAGGCCTTGGAAATAGAAGGGAAGTGTTTGTATGGAAGAAGATCCCCAGCATATATATATCGTCTGGATATGGGTATTCGTACGTAGTTCACACGGTCTCTGCGTTCAGATAGAGTTCTCCAGGTCATTTAAAACTGGACGTGGCCATTGCTTTCAGAGTGCAGTTCGGTTTCTATACCGCATGCACGTCGCACTGCTTTCTTTCTTACGTTACGTCTCTGCAGTTCGGTGAGATCAAGTCCTTTCGTGCTTGTGAACCTGATGTCTGTGTAGTAGAAAATTGTGCAATGTGCGTGATCTATTGAATAGGGGGATTGCTAAAAATTGCCCAGGCATTTCGTTGCTTTCTAGCGCCCATATTTTCTTTCCAACATATTATTGTCAAGTTGCATGCATGAATGGGTAAGAAAATAAAATCTTGGTATTTTTAAGGACTGGAATACCTGAATTTTTTTATATCTTGAGTTACAATCAATATATATCAGAGTTACACCCACTGTATATCAGATTTACACTGATTATTTCGGTGTAATTCTGAGTAAGATAGGTAAATGAAATTCAGGCGCTAGATCCTTTAAAATGCCTGAATTTTTGTTCTATATCATATGAGACTAAATCTCATCCACAAAAACAAGATCTGAAGGTTGAAAATTCAGGCATTATTATCTTCTAGAATGCCTAGGCGATGTATAGACAGGCCCGTTGAATATGGTATTATTCCGAAATAAACATGGATGTTTTGAAGTGTTTGTGTTCTGAAATACTACTCTTATCGCATTATTGAACATGAGATTCTCTGACTCTCTTTACTCATTTTTGGGGGGGGGGGGGGGGGGGTAGAATGCGTACCATTGCTTAATTAAAAAGATTGTTAACGACACAAATCGAACTGGACTCGAAGTACACTTAAACTGAAACAATTCCCCGGTGTCCTGCTAGCACGTCGACCTCATTGTCCCCGTGCCCGGCAGCTACATCTTTCTCTTGCTCGATGGCTGTGTCGTACTTTTATCTTGCGGCGACTACAGATAATGGGGTTATATCATAATTACCAAATATAGTCGCAGAACACCTAAGGCTGGATAAGGTGAGCAGGATCTGGAAGCAAATCAATCAATATTTCCAACCCAATTTTGGGAAAATGGAACAAATTGAGCCCATTTCCACTATAGAAGATACCGCAAATCCTGCCTTCTCATGCTGTAGCAAAAAGAATGCTCTCTCTTCTTTGTGTAGGCGTGATCTTCTATGATTGCGGCATACTCCAGCGTAAATGTCGTCATATCAGATCAGCGGGCTGGATTCTGTTTAGCAAATGTATTCAAGGGTTCCCTGAGCACGAAGTGGATCACGGCCAGGCAGAGCCAGAGCAGAGCAGGCCATCTCCGGCCTTGCGCGGCTTGTGCCGTCGGCGTAGCACGACTTGCCTTACCACGGTGGCGGCCCTCGCCGCTTTCGGTACAGCTGAATTTTTCGCTCCCTGCTGATTGGTTTTGGCGTTTTTGTTTCCTTCTCTCGTAGTTTTACACAGAAACTACGGAATCGTTAAGCATCCGATCAGCACCGGCAACCGATCCATTCAAAGGCATGGACACCAAACAGGCGCCGCGATCCGCATCTGTTCAAGGATTTGCAGATATCGGCAACAGATTAAGCAATCCAGTAGATCAGAAGGCAAATAACCTTATCCCGCATGAAAATTAAGCATAGGTCTAACAAATCTTGTGGCAACATGCAGGTGTTCGAATTAACCTACTCGACACGGGAGGATACACGGTCAAATGAATTGCGACACAGAAACAGCGCCGGCACCGCAACAAATTCACTGCGTACATGGCAGATTCACGAAAATGCATCGCAGAAACCATACACAACATGGGTGTAAACGGCAACGACATACAAGAACAAACGAGCAGAAACTCAGAAAATGATGATTTGCATTGGCATCAGGTAACACAGCACTCAAACAAGCGTTCAGACGCACAAATTGTTCACATCTCCTTGGGTCACACATGAAAATTGTTATAGCCCCCTAGGCAAGCCCCATATAACCAAGGATAGATTTAAACTCAGGCCTAAAATGTAGAACAAGTTCGAGACACTGAAATAGGACATATTTAGTGCGACTTGACGTACTCCTGCACTATGTTAAGACCCTCAGATTCTTCGCCGTAGTCCTGATGATACAAAACAAAGCAGCCAAACGTCACTTTTGAGTATATATAACAAAAAACAGTTGCTTAAAGCAGTACAGTGATAATATCAATAGGTTACCTTCACGACGACACAGGAGCAGCCTACAACCTTCCTTGCCTTGCCCTCGGAGTCAATCTTGCAAAGCTGCACAGCACCACAGGTGGACTTGTTAGTTGGATCACTTTTGTTCATTGAAATGCAACAATCAATACGCAGTATAAAGTGTAGTAGAGAGTTGTTCAACAAAAACTTTTAAAGCTTAAAAGAAACCAAAACAGAAAAGGCATATAGACATTCCAAAATATATCTTTGTGATGGAGCAATGTAAAGCATCTACTAGATATGAAACTAAATAATCTCCTTGGAACATCCAGAGATCATCTTCAGCACTTAGTAAAACAAAGTGCAGTAAACAAAGCATTCTTTAACTCACCCCAGCCCACTCGCCAAGAGTTTTAGCACTAGGCACAGTAACCAGGTGAACATTGTGCTCAGCGCAGAGTGCCTTAACCAGCTTGACGTAATCAGGCTGGTCACAGTCCTCAGCAAGCACGCAAAGCTGAGCAGCATGCTTCTCAATGGCCTTTGCAGCCTCACGAAGACCCTTTACGAGCCATCGTGAGCACCTGACTTCTTCATGACGAGCTGCAGAGCAGTCATCAAGTCCATCGGCTCTCCGAGAACCGGGGTCGGTGCCTCGACTGCTGCTGCAACTGGGGTCTCTTCCCTGCCAAAGAAGAATATGTTGGTGAAATGATGTAGGGCATGAAAAAGAAAAACTAATGTGTAGCACATCCATATTCACATAAAAGGTTGGATATTTATTACTGATATGCACTTAGATTGCTCCAATTATCGACAATCAACAAGGCCAGGGCCTAAAACCAAGAACTACATAAACTTCACTACAATATACTGTATATCAGACTGAATCTCCATCATCAATCAATAATCTCCCAAAACTGGTATACGAAGCTACAATCAAGATAAGCCAGCTTTCACCTGATGACAGAGTGAGTACGGAATTGAACCGTAGTGGTAATTTGTACGGCCATTTCTGCTGAATGCTACAAAGGGATAATGCTTATTGTCTGATTACGAATCAAGAGATACCTAACAATCGCACTAACAATACAAATCCAACGGACATCACATGAAAAAACACTGAGATTCGCTCCACTGGAGATGTTTCTCCCACAAATAAACACCAGCATCGTGCGTTTAAACAAATAAATACCCGTGATACGACGGCGTTCAATCATTCAAGCACTGAAAAAGGATAACAGAAAGCGATAATCCTTTCATTCCAAGCTGCACAGAACACGACTAATCTACAAAGCCACGGGTCCGATTCCTCCAAGAGTGCAGGCAAATATCAAAGATCCTCCACAATTCATGAAAAACAGTGCCAACTACTATAAAGAACTAGCTTCGCAATCAACCGTCCAAATCGAGAAGGGACAAAGATTTATGAGGTGAACTTACGCCATCTCCGCGCTCCGAGGACTCGATCAACCGCGAGGGCGATATCTGGAGCAATCAAACGGACTGTTAGTAGCGATTAGCGAGGTAGATGCCGGGAAGACGACGGAGAGAGGGTAAGGAGCGCGCCGCCACCTCGTGGGGGTTGGAGAGCGGAGGGAGCGCCGACCAGCTAGGGTTTTCGCGAGGGGCGGAGACGGGTGGGGAGATGGTGGACTTATATTTGAGTCGGGCCTTGGGCCTTAGTGGGTACAACTCTTTGCTGGGCCGGACAGCCATAGTTGGTGCGAACAAAATATGGGGCCGAAAATGAAGACGCATGAGGTCCACCTCTACAGTTTCAAGCCCACTGCCATTCAAAGAGCCTCAAAATCCATTTCATCACGAAACGTCATCCCTGACCTCTCCGGCAAAGGCAAACGACGAGCCAACCCTATTCTTCCATGGCTCCCCGCGAAGATTTGAGACCACCGCTTTTGTTTAACCCGATCAACTTGTGGAGGAAGAGGCGAGCGACCATGCCGCCGACATTTGAGCTCTCGGCTGGCGCAGAGCAGACATGTCGCGTCTAGCAGTCCAAGAATCACGTACGTGACGACGGCCCAAGTTTGTCGCGTCCATCCACCCCGTACATATAAAACTCAGAGGTCGATGGTGCTAGTACACCTATATATAGTACCTTCACGTTCGCTTGGAAGCTGGCCTCCGGCCGTAAGCAAGCCATACGGAGGTTTGAGTTTGACCACGCCACTGACTCGAATACTCGATCCAATTAAGGCTCAGATATTTGTTGCAATACACTGTACTGTACTCCCTCCGGTTTCGTATTACTAGTCGTTCTAGCGTTTTGCCGGTGTACTCAAAAGAAGTCGTTCCACGTATTCCAGCGCTAGTGCGGACGTTTTTGCCCTCGCACTCATCTTTTCCCGAGAGTAGACGCATTGGCTTCTGCGGCATTTACGTCGGCGCGGCATCCGAACGAAGCAGCTCTCGCACGCAGATTAAATCGTCCTCGCACGCCTCGCTCGCTCGCTCGCCGCGCTCCGCACCACTCGCCGCGCTCCGCTCGCTGCTTGCTCGCTCGCCTAGCTCGGTCGCTCGTCGCTGCATGGAGGCTAGACTCGGCCACGACGGCATGGAGGACGCGCGCGAGAAGGTCGTCGCGCCGGCTTCCGCGGCTTCCGCGGACGAGGGCGCCATGGACGTGCGCACGAAGCTTGTCGCGCCGGCGTCCGTGGACGACGGCTCCATCGACGCGCCGGAGGGCTCGATGGACGGGCGCGCCGACGAGGGCTCCATGGACGCGCCGGCGTCCGTCGAGGAGGGCTCCATGTACGCGCAAGCGAAGCTCGTCGCGCCGGCGTCCGTGTACGATGTCGTCGTCCCTGATTCCGAGGGCGCCGACGACGACGACGTTTGTCTTTGCAAACGCTTTGGCGAAGTCCACGGTGTGAAAGACATCGAGGAATGTCGTCGAGTTCGTAGGGAAGCTAGCAGGTGCGCTCGTTGTCGCCTCGTCCACAAAGATTACGACTTTTGGGCGCAGAAGATTCACCACTTCGACAAATTTTGCTGTGAGTTTTACATTCCGGATGTTGATGCTCTTGAGATGGATGGCGACACCATCATAATACCAGAATATATTGAGCAAAGAATTGATGAACACATTGCAAATGTGAAAAAGAGGAAGAGGGAACTAGAAGGAAACAATAAAACCGATACATAGGGTAAGTACATCTATTTGTTGCTGCATCAATGTAACCCTAGTCATTGCCTAGTTCTAATGTTCTTCTCCTAATTGTTTGCTGCAGCTAGACTTGCCATTGCCTGCTGAACTATGGTCGCCTCACATGGCAACTGCAATGGAAGAAGACCTAGTCTCTCTAGTCTTTGTTTGTTCATGTGAGGAATTTTATATCTATTCGAACCCAAAACCTTCATAGCTTCCAGCAAGACTAGATGAAGTGAGACCCAAATTCTGTTCGCCTTTATTGGACAATACTCAATGAATGCCTGTTACATGTAGGAGTATGAATAAAAAGTTAGAACATTGAGTATGAAACTGAAAGAAAAGTATGTTTGCATGAATGTAGCACAAATTATCCCTCTTGCACAGCTGGAAATGGTGGAACTAGTCTTGGACAGTTTGCTGATTTTGTATATTGAATTGCTTGGATTGCACGAAAGAAACCCAAATCCAATATATTGAAATCCGGCGAATTCGGGGGCTGATTTTTAAGCCTAATGTCAAAATCCTCCTTGCTTTGCAGCTTCACAAAATAAAGGATCATCAATCTCTAAATGAGAAGGTGCATTATCTTGAACAATATAGATTGGCTTGCTCATATCCTCTCTTGGCCATTTTTCCATTATAGCCGGCAACACTTTCTCAACCATGAACTCCCTAATCACATCTCTTGTGATATGATCAATTGGTTTCACTTCCCATGTCCCAGCTGGACGATTCGAACTACTCCTTTTAGCTTGCACCCACCTCACAAGAGGAAAACATCCAATTTTTCCATAAAAAATGCAAACTCCATTAGCAAACCTTGGCCGAGCTGTCACAACTAAAAAATGAGGCGTGGAATGTAGTTCTTGCTTTTACAAGTGCGCTGAGGATCATCTTCATCTGGCAGCAAGTAATATTTGGTCGATTTTTGGTAAGAAAAACCACTTCTCATCAATGAAAACATGATCAAATAAATCTTTAAACCGTGGATCATTAGGCAAGCTATCCGGATCAAGGTTATGAAGGCACCACTCAAGCCTAGTCTTCTTGTTTGCTTCTGTTAAGTAGGGTTTGATGCTGTTTGAGTGACGCCTAATCAGCCCCTTACGCATGCATTTAATCAACTTTGCTCTACTAATCCCAAGCTTCTTAGTAACAGCGGTTATACACATTCTATCATTGAGATGCATGTTGCGTAAGGCTTCTAAATCAATTGGCGTTTCCTTACGCCCTACACGACCTTTTTTCTACTCGTTACATCAACTACTTGGCCTTGTGCTAGTTGCTCCTTTGCCCTTTGCCAAAGCTTCTGAACAGTCCGGATATGCAAGTCAAATTGAGATGCAACCTCTTTTGTTTCATTCCTCCCTAAAACCCCATTGTCACTTCTAGCCAATAAAGTTTGAAAAACTTGTTTCCTAACATCATCAGAAGCTTCTTTCCTCCTACTAGCACCTTAAAGTTCAAAAGAAACATGTGTCGGCATGACAGGCATCTAAACAAAACTACAAGGACATGTGTAAAGAAAAATGGATCTGATGATAGTTACAAGAAAAACCTTGCTGGGGTGCCTTTATCTCGACCTCATCCTCACTTGCCTCCATGTCGGCTTCATCATCACTGCCGTCACTTAACTCTAGCCCATAAAAGTCATCATCTTGTGCAAGCACTATCACAAAAGGAAAAAAAAGAAGAAAATCAGAGCCGAAAAAAAATCAGAACTGAGAATATCAGAATTGACAGCAGAAAAGTACCGTTTTCCTCATCCAATGGATCTGGAACGTTCTCTTCTTCATGTGTTGGCTCCATGTTTAGATCAAATCCTACACAAAGTAACAAGAGAATTAGAACCGAGATGAACAAAGCGTGCTAAGAAAGAAGGAATGGTTACTAGAAAGGGGTACCCGGCAAAGCATCATCCATTGGAACATCAGTGGGCTGATCTTCTTGTGGTGGCTCCATGTTTAAATCAAATCCTACAAATAGTAAAAAGAAAATCAGAACCGAGACAACAAACGAATGTGCAAAGTAAGGATGAATATTGGTTACTAGGAGTACCCGGGAAAGCATCATCCATTGGAGCATCAACAGGGGGATCTTCATTTGGTGCCTCCAAGTTTAGACCAAACACTATGCAAAGTGAAAAGGCGACAAATAAGAACCGAGATGATTCATGCACAAAAAAACGTGGAAAGGAAGAGTAGGAATACTCATACTGCTGCCGGAAGTGAAACGATGGAGCGGTGAGCGAGCTGGAACTGCTGCTGAAGAATGTGACTAACGTTCTTCTATTTATAACAGGAGGAGGCGAGCAGTCTGCTGGGAGAGCGCCAAAGGAAAAAAAAAAGCCGCGCGTGAGCGAAATATACGCGCCAGCGAAAAACTTGCGCGACGAGTGCCAGCGTGCGAAAAAGTTGCGCAAAAAAAACACTTCCGAGCGCCAGCCAGCGAAAAAACTTGCGGGATCAAATCGCCCGCGCCCGCGAACGAGCCATGCCACGCAAATTTCGGAGGTGAAACAGGTCCACGCGCCCCCGCACGAAAGTCCCACGACGATCCCACGACGCGATACAGCGCCATGCACCCGCCATGCAAAATCGGCAAAAAAATAGTGCCAAGCGCGAGCATGGGATTCGAACCAAGTACCTCTCCCCTGAAAACCCGCCGCAATAGCCAGTTGGTGGGAGGACGACATTCATTTAGAAGCAGCTCCCAAACGTATTTATTAAGGGCAAGGATGGAAGATTAGACCCAAATTGATTTCATCTTGGTAATGTAACCCATGTCCAAAACGACTTCTAATGTGAAACCGGAGGGAGTACACAGCTAGCTAAGGTATACGTGCGACAAGACTAACAGGAGTCAGGAGATAGATACGTACCGGCAGTCTCTACGGCTTACCTCCTCAGATCTCTTCCCGTTTTAAAATAAATTATCCCTTGTGTAGTTTTGTGTTCAGCTGCCTCCAGATGAGATCTCTGTCGCACGCTCGGAGGGGCGGTTCACGCGGCTTCGTTGCCCGCGGGTTTGCGCCGGCCGCCGCAAAAGATAAGAGCGTCAGAGCATGCATGGTGTGGTGTGAACTGTGTGAAGTTGCAGCCAGGATGGGATAAAATCGTGATGTAAAAAGAAAAAAAAAACCATCCTAGCTCACCGCAACCGCCAGCTGCAGCATAGCGGGGGGTAGGAGTATGATTTCTCTTTTTTAAAGAAGGTTCAATCGTGCGCGTGAACACGTTTTTCCGTTTCGTCACTCGCAAAATATCTTTCATCGTGAAAATATCTTTCAGCTGAAGGTACGTACGTGTCTCGACGCAAAATTTAGTCCAATTGTCGTCCGAAACAACTTGGTATCTTTTGGATAGAGAGAGAGGAAGTGCGTAACGGAATCACCAACCATGCTTACAGGAAAGAGCTAGAAGAAAAGGAAGAAAAGGAGGCTGTCGCCTCCATGCATGGGCCCTCCATTCCCGAGGTGGCCTCTCGCCACACTCACTGTCTCGTTGCGGCATACTTAGAGCGTCTCCCTCATGGATTCGTATCTTTTTTTTTTTTGATGATTTACATCATGAATGGTTTCGTCTGTTGGGATGAAGCTTGATCTTTCTGGACTGACTTGGTGGCCGAGCAGATAATTTTGTTGGAGTCTCGGTTTCAGTTTCAGATGATGGTTTCAGAATGTGATTGTCTTACATGCTATATCTCAGTCTCAGTACGTATTTTCTAATGTGAGCTGAAGCGCACTTTTTTTCTTTTTTTTTAAGCTGAAGTGCACATATTTTTATTCAGCCCATGTCGTAGCTAATGTGAACTGAAGTGCTCATGTTTTCTAATGTGAGCTGAAGTGTCCGTGTTTTTTATGCTACTACTTGATAAATATAAATAGATGGCTACAAATTTGTATGTCACATTTGATCACAACTCCATACAGCAATTTATTGTTTGACAAGCCTATGAAACTGTGAAATAAAAATGTGCACTGAGAGAAACAATTTCATTTCACAGAACAAGACTAGAAAGCTGACGTGTCACTCTAGGAAAATATGAAATAAAAGTTGCCATTGAGATTGGCCTTAGAGACTAGCTCTCGAGGAAGAGCTAGCTCTTTTCTCTCTCTTTGTTTTCTCCAATAAACAATTCTAAGAGTCAACCTTAGAGTTAGCCATTGGGGACGCTGAGTAGCGCGGCCACGTCATGCATCGCCCGTGTTCTTACAGGGACTCGGAAGCCTCGACGCTCACTGACCATCAGTGTTTTAAATAGCGTTTTTGGTCCTTATCGGCTGCTGCTAAAAATGCAGCTATAGCCGGCTAAATTCAGCTATAGCCCAGCTATAGCCGGCTATAGCGGGCTAAATCCCTTAGCGATGCCTCTCCAAAACAGCTATAGCGGAGCTATAGCTCAGCTATAGCAGCTATTTAAATCTTTGCTGACCATTCTCCTCCGTGTTTGAAAGGATCATCGCGCGTATAAATCCCCCACCGGAAGCGTAGTGGCACGCCGTCAATTCGATGAGAGAGAGCACCGACAAGATAAGCAGAGTACGCAGCAGCAGGCAGCTAGCTAGAGTGTGTCTCTGCTAAACCAAGGCATCCACGGCCGGAGGCATCCATTCTCTGAGGCGGCGATGGAGCACGACATCGCCGGCGGTGCTGTCCCTGCAGGCGTCCTGCAGGAGGCTGCGGCGGCGGAGCCTGAGCACCAGGAGAAGGAACCGAGCGACTCCGAGTCAGGCGCCGAGTCGATCGAGATTTCCGACCTGAAGCGGCGCATGTGGAAGGACCAGATGCTGCTGAACAAGCTGGAGGGCCGCGCCGGCGCGTTCCAGAGCGCGGCGGCGCGGGCGGCGGGCCCGTCGAGCATGCAGCTGCCGCAGGAGGAGGAGGAGGAGGACCCCCGACGTGCGGTGCCGGCGCAAGGCGATGCTCCGGGCGCAGGACTGCGTGCTCCGTCACATGCTCAAGATGATGGAGGCATGCAACGCGCGCGGGTTCGTGTACGGCGTGATCGACGAGGCCGGCGAGCCCATGTCCGGCTCCTCCGACAGCCTCCGCGGTGGTGGGGAAGGACAGCGTGAGCTTCGACCGGTCGGGGGCCCATGGCGCTGATCGCCGGCCCGCCGGGGAGAGCCCGCTGGGCCTGGCGTCGTGCCTGCACCGGCTGCAGGACATCCAGGACGGCACGCTCGGCTCCGTGCTCTCCGCGCTCATCCAGCACTGCGAGCCGCCGCAGCGGAGCTTCCCGCTGGAGCGCGGGCTCGCGCCGCCGTGGTGGCCCACGGGGACGGAGGCGTGGTGGGGCGCGCAGGGCGAGGTGCAGGCGCACCAGGGCGTGCCGCCCTACCGGAAGCCGCACGACCTCAAGAAGGCGTGGAAGATCAGCCTGCTCAGCGCGGTGATCAACCACATGAGCCCGCGCTTCGACCAGATGCGCAAGCTCGTGTGGCAGTCCAAGCGGCTGCAGCAGAGGATGAGCGCCAGGGAGACGGAGACGTGGTCCAAGATCCTGCGCCAGGAGGAGGTGCTCAGCCGCAGGTTCAAGACCTCGCTGCAGATCACGCCCCTCGACGACGACGACGACGACGACGTTGACGAGGAGGACGTGGTCGGGCGCACGCAGGACAAGCGCAAGCGCGAGCTGATCAGTAGTGGCTCGTCATCAGGAGGCAGCAGCGGGGAGCTCGCCGTCGTGCTGCCGCCGGAGCTCGCGTGCCTCGCCGCGACGGACGAGATCCCCGTCGACGAGCTCGTCAAGATGTACTACAGCTGCGTGCCGGAGCACGCCGGCGTCCAGCTCGTTGACGACGCCGCCGCCGCGGCGCTGGCCTCCCTGGAACCTGTTCGAGACGAGGTCCTCCGGACGTGCTGTTCGATCTCATCGAGAGCTGCTCCGGAGCGGATCATGATGTGTTGCGCCCGATGC
>JAAXCT010003079.1:0-46021 GCA_012490785.1 Eragrostis nindensis | reverse complement strand
AGAGAAGAAGAGAGGGAAAAAAGAAAAAAAAAGGTGACGTGGCATCCGACAGGTGGGACCCACTATGCCACGTCGGACAAAACCACTCTGAAAACCGCCGAAGGAGGAAACTTTGGACCGACTAGATGAGTTGAGGGAGTCTGGTTACCTATTTTGTAGTCCAGGGGAAAAGTTGCAACTCTATAATAATTAAGGGAGGTCAAATGGACTTTTCCCATTTTAAATTAACAAACCGTAGAATAGATGCTCTTGGTGGTTTCCAAAGGCCATCCGCCGCATTAGGCTGTCACATGTAGCAGGGCCCAACAAAATATAGCACATTCATGCCTGCAGTTTGGGCTTGTTTGATTGGTTCATGGGCCAGGCAACTTTGCCAAAGGTTGGACCAAATAAGCCCTCTATGTAGTTTGGCCTGGATTCTTATCAAACAGTTTTTGTTTTTGTAAAAAATAACTTTTATGCATGCAAGAAGTGCGTTTTGAAGTGTTTCGCAAAATGATTTCTCTTATGACATTAATGCAAAGATGGGTTGAAGAAGTCATGAGAAGATATGTTTTTTTTGAGATTTAAGATTCTTATTCAATTTTAAAAGCACTTCTAGGGTGGTGGAGCAGAAGTCGTTTTGTTTTGAACTATTTGGTAATCTTCTCTAAGAAGCTGAAGCAGAAGCACTGGCTGGCTAGTGTTCCAGGAATTTTGTAGACGAAACGTATTTTGAATCTACTCATAAGTCAGACGTGAAGAGAAATATTTTTTTGACATAGAAATGTGAAGAGAAATACTCACTCCGTCCCAGAATAATTGACGTTTTTGACTTTTAGACATCACGTTTGACCGTCCGTCTTATTCAAAAATTTGTATAAATACTAAAATAAACACGACATGATTAAAGTATTGTTAATCAGAAAAAAAATTATAAAAAAAAGTAATATTTGCATAAATTTTTTGAATAAGATGAACGGTCAAACATGATGTCTAAAACTCAAAAACGTCAATTATTCTAGACAGAGGGAGTAACATAGTGGTCGCAAAGACCACAAATTTCCAACAGTTTGTGCCGTCTGTGTGGTGGTATCCTATTCCCTTTTCAGTGCCCTGTTACAATCTCCAATAATTTGCAAATTAATCGGCTTTTATTCAAAATGAGCTCGTCTCTCTTCTATTTTGTGGAATTGAAAGAATTTGCAGTAGGGCGTGAGCTTAGATTTGCTTCTCACCAAAATATCATTGATGACAACAATAGGACTGAAAGATGAGCATAATTGCCAGAAAGCATAGTATCATAGAGGTGATAACCTGAAACAAAAGAAAAAGACAGATAGTGTATACAGATCTTAGAAATGTATGTCACGATAAGGTTGATGTGTATGTGCATTCAAAGGGGTGAGTGTGTATCAATTATAGGTGTCTAAGTTGTACTGTTTAATCGCAAAAAAAAAAAAAGATAAGGTTGATGTGTTGTTGAATAAGTAGGGCGCGACCCCTCCCACTCCTTCAAAAGGAAGAACCTTCGATCTGTTATGTCATGCATTTCTACCTGGAATCTGGACTCATGACAACATGATCAGGAAAAGAGCATGAGAAGATACCGCCTGAAAAGAAGCTAAAGGACACTAAAGTTCATTTGCAATGTTCTACAGACAATGTTGGTTTTTTTACAGTGCCCGGTAGACATGTTCTACAGACAATGGAGGTGTAACAAGGTAGATCGTTGTTCATTTGCTGGATGTTGTAAACTTTTCTAGCATTCAGTGGTTCGCTTGTACTATTTCTGTTCTTCCAACCGCAGCTCCGTCGACGGCGGCTGCAAAGGCAGATGCACGGATACAGACAAAGGCTAGTGTTGACTGCAGTGCAGTTTGTCTCTACCAGACGTGGAGATTTGCTCAGTCCTGTGGTGTTCTCCAACCTGACCACAGACCCAGAATTCATGCCATGCGTCCTGAGTTGAACTTCATACACAGAAAAAAGCAAAGGCAATCAAGAGGATGCGGCAAGGTGAACAAACCCATCCTTTCATCCCTCATCCTCACCCGGTCACATCACATAGAAACAAGGTTGTTTGGAGTACAATACGAGTTTCGATTTGGTTTTCTCCAAAATCCCATGATCTAGAGAAGCAAAGCTGAAGCTGTGCGTACGACGAGCATATCACAGATAATTAATACCCCAGAAGGGATAGATGCACTATACATGTATATATATAGAGAAAGCGACATGCAGTGCCATATATCATAAGGTTCGGTTGATTTGTCATGCGTTCCTCCTTGTATATGGGCTGCTTTGCCATGACCAGCCTCATTTGGAGAAGCAACGGAATATCCAGAGCAACTGCAAACTACTGATGAAATAGGACAGCATGAAATGAATGCTTAGTACTCCATGAGATTTGGGACCGGCGGTTTCTCTTGTATTCAAATAAAGGTCCAAGTTGAACACAGGTAAGACAGGTGTACTTTTCATGCAGTGTTGCACCTACCAAAAGGCCACTGCAGCGGCACATAGTTGGTCAATTCATCTTCCTCAGTCCCAAAGTGTTCATCTTCATCAGCTCCCAAAGTGTTCCTTTTCGTCACTTGGTTAGGTTCCTTGTGGTGGAACTGACCCAACCGAATTCCTTTATAGTTATTTATTCTTTCAGTGGGAGGTGACATCGCCGTTGAAAGCGAGGTGCCTGTGGTAACTTCGTGAATCTCAAGATCTCCCGGCTCAGTTTTTCGGAGGCGCTCATAGAGGTAAGGTTTGCATACATGTGTCCATAAGGGTGATTACTCGTGCGTGTTTGTGAGTGTCTGTGTCTATATTCTGTTTCACAAAAAAAAGTGTTCCTCTTCACCAGCTCTACAAAATAAATTAAGAATAGAAACTGGAGTATCATCAGTATATGAATCCGGGGCCGTTATGCGTAGCCTAGGCTATTGGAACACCACCATTCAAAAACCCACACCCCTCCTCCATCTACCTCAAGCCCGTCCCACCCTCCAGCGCCGTCCCCCGCTGCTGGGTCCAATTCTGGCCCCGACACACACATCTAGCGGCCATGACACCCACACCACCGCCGCACACTAATCTGGCAGCCGTCATGCCCCTAGCTCCAGCGCTGTCACGCCATCTCTGCCACCTCCATCGACTGCGGCCATCCTGACCCGGCTTCGTCGGGCTCATCACTGAGACACCCCCGCCTTGACCCTATCCACCGTCTTCCGCGGCCGGCAGCGCCACTCCCGCACCTTGCCGCCCCCTGCCAGGCCTCCCTGCCTCCATGGTTTAATGTCCGGAGAAGAGGAGGTAAATCGAGCGGGCGGGGCGAATCCACTCCCGCCGGTGTCGCGGCGCAAATTCAGCGGTCGTGACGCCCCCGCCACCGAGATCGTCCTCCACGGCGGTCATGGTAACCCGGTTTCACTGGGCTTGTCATCGCGATGCCCCCGCGCACCGCCCTCTTCCGCGCGTCCGTGGCTGGTGGTGCCACACCGCCCACGGTCAGGCCAACTTTACCACCATGCATGGTTCTATGGCCGGGGATGAGGAGCAAGATCGAGGGGTGTTCGAATCAACACGAATAAGGGATTCTCCGGCCTCTCTCACCATCGTCGCCGGCGGGGTCGTCGCGAGATTGAAAAAAGGAGGGTGGTCGAACGACGCGCGACATATAGCATTGGCGTATGAATCCGTATATGTTTGTAAACAAACGCATACGAGAGAAAATTGTTTTTTTTTTTCGAGGATTCCGGAGAGAAAATTGTATGGATTAAGGAACATGAAAAAGTATGCACTGCTCAATATGAGTACCCAATCCCAATCTCAACATCGCATAAATAAAAATTACAAAAGAGTCGATCGTGATGATGACACCATCATTGCCCACTAATCTCTAAGAGCAACTCTAATGATTGCCCCAACTCAACATCTAGGGGCCGAAGTCCAAAGACTTCACTCCAACGGAGCTCCTACTCGGGTCCCTTCGTCAGGGAGGCCCCCAGAATCCCCCGCTCAGCCCCTTCTCCCACGGGTCCTTGAGGGAGCCCCTACTCGATTGTTCGCGCTCCCGCGCCCTCTCCCGCCCTGCCTCTAGCCTTTCCGCGCTGCCAGCTCCACCGATTCCTCCCTCCCCCGTCCACGGCAATCCGCTCTGGCAGCCCGCCCAGCCCGGGCGAGGCCCTTTCGCAGCGTGCCCAGCCCAGCCGCCTGCCAACCAGCTCGTATCGGCTGTCGATTCGACCTGCCGCCAGCACGACAAGGCCGAGAGGGATAGGGAGGAATCGAGGAGATGCACCACGACGAGGAATTCCGGCCTGGTCGACGCCTGACGTCGTCTTGCCCCTGGCAGGCGCGGCCGCCCGGCCATCCCCGAGCTCCCCGCCAGATCCTGCTGTCTTTGATCCAAATCCGGCCATCCGCGCGGAAGGATGGGCGCGGCAGGACGAGCGGCGCCGAGCCTGCTCGCCTCGGCGGCCTGAGGGCGGGGCCGGCATGGCCACCGGAGGGGCGGAGAGAGGCGTAGGCATCGAAGAGAGAGGGAGCGGTGCGTGCGGATCGGGAGAGGAAGAGAAGAATCGAGAGAGAGAACCGTGAGCGTGAGGGATAAAAATGAAAAGAAAAAAGAAAGTTTGTGAGATTGACAAATGGGCCCACTTGTAAGGTAAAAAGTAAGGGCTGTAGTTTGGGGGCTTCTATTGGAGCAGATGGCACAAATCAAGGCCTTAGAATGAAAGAAGAGCCCCTGTTCAGAAAGTAGAGACCTTGATTTAGGTTCTTTCATTGGAGTTGCTCTAAATCCTTCACCTGGTGTAGCCTGTAGTGACACTACTCACTACCATCTGCTTTCGAACCCGCGGAGGTGGTAAGGCTAGGGCAGCTGCCGGCCAGCATCGTGGAAGCCGGCGCAGCAATCCTCGTCGACGCACACCGCGCCGCCGTCGTCGACCTCCGCCGTGAAGGCGAGCGGCTCTGTTTTCTCGGCGTGCAGCTCTCCATCCCGTCAAGTTGTCTGATCCGAGCCGCACGGGACAGATCCAACGGGTAGCAGGGCCCAGGGGTGGTCGTTATTTCCCTGGTCGTGCGTCGTCTCGAATACCAGCCGCCTCCGCTGCTCACCGTTGGCTTGCCGGAGCTATGACGCGTCGGACGCCTTTTCAGCTACGTCCCCGCCCATTCTTTCGCCGTGCCGTCGCTTCGCATCGGCCGGCGAGTACTCGCCCATTCGGATCCAGTCGCTGCGCCTGGTCCGCCGCCGCCTTCCGTCCTCGCCGGAGCACGGCTGCACGGATTGTTCTGGCGCTTGGGCTCTGGCGGTGGCTATGGGCAATATGCGGGTGAAGGGTACACATGGTACCAACTACTGCGATGCTTAATTGAGAAATCAACATGAATCCTGTGCACGCTGGCTGAACTCAGATAATAGGGACTCTGCTCGCACGCTAGTTAGCTCAAATCTATCTATTATATATATAATTGACCAAGAAAAGAAGGCTCCACGTTCGCTCTCAAGGCTTAGGAATTACCACGTTAATTCTAAAATGCTAGAAATTCCCACGTTAATCCGAGAAAATAAGAAGAAAATTACCCACCAATGCCATTATAATTTTCTTACCTGAAATACCCTTATAGTTTTTTTTAAAGAAAATACCCACCACAACCATTAACCAACTTAATACGCACTAACAGAGAAATCAATCTATTATGTTTTGTCCGGTCCAATGTTTCAGGAAGGAAGGCAACATGCCGTGGTGCAGGGATCACGACGTGGGTAGGCATGGATCCGAGCATGAGCAGGAGCCGATTGAATATGGCTGATGTGCAGCTGTTTGCGTTGCACGACGTAAGGGCCGCATCAATATCCTTTGCGCCGTCGTCGCCCAGGTAACGGCCATGTTCATATGACCCCGATCTGTCTGTTTCGTATTTGCAACACTAGAAGATCAATAATCACCACTACCACTAGACATCAAGCAGAGCTCACGGTGATTGTTTTTAATCTCAACATGCAAGATATTATTCAAGTTTTACTCCAGCTACCAATGCGCCATGTAGCGGCAAGACGGGCAAGACGGGACAAGACAACTCAAAGATCCATAGCAGATACAACAAAATTGGTTCGGAAAAAAAAAAAGCAGATACAAAGAAGCTTATGCAGTTGCTTAATTAAGGTACGGCCAAGCAGCTAATACGATGACGTTAAAATTTCTCTCTGCATCCAAAAAATTTGACTGGCAGGTCTGGGCGCTGTCACATCTTTCAGCACGATTGAGTATATCAGGTTGGTATGCTTTACAATATTAATCTTAAATTAAAATACAATTGGATATTAATCTGCCATCTCATTAGAGCAAGAGCTTTAAGGCGAGAAAGTCAATAAAGCTGACCAATAAACATTGATTAGTTAAGGGGAAGACTCACGAGCTCAGTACATATGCATGCATCGTTCATATAGGAAGTATAGCAGGTCAGTTCTCCTTGGAGCTACTCCCCAGCAAGGGGGAAAAAAGGCACTAGCAATCGGATGAGTTTGCTCATATATACGATCGTGTTCTTGCCTTAAATTCAGGCCAATTAACCAAACAAGCACAATTTGTGCAACAAGTTCACACATTGGCTAATAGTCACAACTTCTTTTAATATATGGCGCTTGACATTAAAAGGAGCCTCAAAACATGGTTTTAGATCGGCCCGAGACATCAAGCCTTTTATCAGTCGCCGAGGTTAAGATGAACATAACATTAAGGTCATCCAACCACAGTTAAATTAATTAATAAATGCAGTATAAGGATGTAATATTTTCCGCATTTACTAAAGCAAAAGTGTAAAAATATAGAACTAACTAGAACTATGCCCACTATACTTATGAGTCAAGATTGAGCTTGGTAAACTTATAAAGAAAATACATACAAATTGTTAGGAAATATATATAATATATCCAACTCAAAACGGAGAAAACATATTAAAATCTCACATAACTTGACTGTACAAAAAAGATTAGCCGTGGAGGCAACTTAATTAGACAAAATTTAAGAGAACTTGGTAACCGATGTTATGACTTATGATCCTATAATACGACCAAATAAAAGCATAAAAACATATTTGAAATTGCATGGACCATTGAGCATCTTAAAAAACACTACAATGGTGGGACTTATAATTCAGATATATGTCTCACGACTTAAATGAAAAATACTTGAAGACAATAAAGCTATATTATCTTTGTCATATTTGTTTCATTACAATTGCATAACACCAAGTCACCAACTATACATTTGGTTATAGAAACTATAATTGTAATAGTATTTGTAGTCGTACTTTTGATAACTGAAATAGAAGTTCAAGTTGTTTAAAAAACAATCATATATCCATATATAGCCATATAAATGCGCAGGTCATTCAGCCATTTATATTAATATTTGGCATTAAATATAAATTACACGATACAATAGTGGAATTGTTAGTACTAGCCGCACAATTGAGCATGCCACCCCTCCAATTGTAGTCATATTTAGCTAAGAATTAATCCATCATGTTCACTTTCAAAGGCTAGCTAGATAGTACCATATTACTCGGAGCAGAAAAAAAGAAAAAAAATACCAACCATTGTCATTAAGAAAATAATAGCCCAAAAGAGTCTTTCACATGTTTTAAAATCACCCACCAACGCAACTATGAAAACAAATAGAAATGAATACCCTCCATATATTCGTTAAATTACCAACATTGTCATTGTGAAAAATAGTCCAAAATACCACATATATAATTTGATAATTTTTTTAATGTTTAATTTGATAATTATCCATTATGAAAAACAATCAATAAAATGGAACACTCATCAGTAGGAACAATACCGACAAAAAAAATGATAGAACAAAAATAAATCAATAAGGCATCTAATATAATGACATACTAATAAGAAATTTGACACCAGACGCGCAAATGCGCGGGCCACCCTTCTAGTTTATTCTCATTGAGGTTCAGGGATCGACGAGAGATGGATTACAAACACAAATTTACTCAGACCGATCCAAGACACAACGTACATACTTAGATCAGTTGAGGATCCCCGTCCCGCCCCTCCGACTGAGGCTCGGCTCTCGGCGGCTGCGATGGAAATTGGCACGGGCCGCTGCATATGCATTTGTTGATTTGGATGACCGAACCACCCTTCTTGTTGCCGCAGTGTCCCCCGGTGTAGCCTCCTTTCACGCATTCCATCAAACATACAGCGTTGTCATAGCACAGAACCATTGACGGGACCTTGCAACCTCCTTTTGCCTCCACGCCTGCAATCACCAAACATATTGGAACTTACTGTTTGGAAACACTACTCTATTGGAGGAGAGATTGGGGCAGCAGATAGTATTTGTGGAAATTTTACGGGAGAGAACTAGTTTGTTCCGTATCTCTTCAGAACTTACCGTAGGACGCAAGGAGCAGGGCCACGGTGAAGCCAGTGAGGACCAGTAGTTTCTTGCTGAGTGACATGGTTATAGCGTTATGGAGCAGCGCTAATCGGCTACCTGTCGAAAGAGGAACTGCTGTGGTCTTATTTATAGCCTTGGCGAAGCATAAATATATTAAAGAAGTGCCATAAAACAACTCTTGTTTCGTCAACAGTTACTGATTCCTCACGTTGTACAGGGAAAGAAGTGCTGTAAAATCACCGGAACAACAAAGATTCAATCCTCCTGATCATCTCAACAACGGCTTCAGTTGAATGCAGAGACTGAGGCATAATTTGAGGCAAACTACGGTTTCAGTTGAAAGCAGAGATTTCGGCATAACTTTAGGGAAACCACGGTTTCAGTTGAAAGCAGAGATTTAGGCATAATTTTAGGGACGGTTTCAATTGAAAGCAGAGAAGCAGGCGTAAATTAGTGAAGCTGGCTACGGTTTCAATTGAAAGCAGAGAAGCATGCGTAATTTTAGGGAAGCTACGGTTTCAGTAGGAAAAAAAAGATTCAGGCATAATTTTAAAGAAGCTACCGTTTCAATTGGAAGCAGAGATTCATGCATAATTTTATTAAAGTCACAGTTTCAGTTAATCGTTTTATTTACAAGAACTAGCAAAAGACAAAGTATCACTGCCTATCAGTGTTTTCACATGAATCGTGACATCAAGCAGACAGAAGGCAGATTCGCACATCACACATGCATGAATCCTCCGTGCCTATACAGTGATTGATTGAATTGAGAAATGGATACAAGTGACTGAAGATAGCCATTCTTCATGCCTTTGTCTGCATGTATCTAAAAATCTGCCAGTGGGACCAAACATAAGGGTGCAGTTGGTTGGTAATTTGGGCGTTCGTTTTCCAAGTTTGCAATTATATACAAACATAAATGTTTTCAGTTTTGCTCCATATCAGTTGCCTGAGATTTGCCTGAGATTTGGATATTCCATCAGTCAAATGTTTTACTATTAGCAGGACCCACCGACTAGGCCACACGACTGCAGAGCACGCGCCGGTGGAAGAAGCCATAGGGTGGTTCGAAGCTGGATTAATTTAAGAGTAGTTTGATTAACCACAAGAAACAATACTTGTGGTTGACCGTAACCGAGATGCACCTGCCGTCTTCTCCTGCGATGATGCAGAAGGAAAGAAGACGACGGTGGTCTCAATCAGCATGTTGTTTCCCTTGGTCCTTGATAGGAGGTCCTTTTTTTTTTTTATTTGACCTGTGATAGGAGGTCCCTAGGCCAGGCAACTTTTGAGAGAGCTTCGTCCAAATAAGCCCTCAACGCAATCAGAATTGATGGACCAAATAATTAACCCGCGCTTACCGCGCGGTCGAACTTCCCTCAACGTAGTGGCAGATAGCAGAGTAGCCACCTGCAATGTAATGGGAAAAATATGATTAAATACCTATATAATTCTTATCTATGATAACCAGTGTTTTAAAAAGCGCAGGAACTCGCGGTTGAGCACCGCCTAGCGTCTAGGCGTGCCTAAGCGACGCTTAAGCAGTGCTAGGCGGTCCTATGCGTTTGTTCTTTTATCAAATAAACATAAAAAGATAGAAAAAATAATGAAAACATTGCATATTGTCGTCGCTCGAATAATCGAGAGAACGGCAAATTATTTGGTTCGGGGAACAACGATCAATCGAAGAATCAATCTAGGGCACACAGAGAGTTTTATACTGGTTCGGGCCTCCCGGAGGATAATAACCATACGTCCAGTGTATGTCGTGTTGAATATGGTGGTGTGTATGATCTATAATGTTGTATCCTCCCATCGGAGGGTTACATGTATATTTATAGTCCTGTTACCGCCTCTAGGAATCCTTGCCTTGTTCTACAAGACTTCCGATCTATAGTAACAGATTCGGAGTCTATCTACAAGTTTCCTTTCGTACAATACAAGTCTTCGGAAAATACCAAACTAAGTCTTCGGGAATATCTGAAATATGGGTTACGACATAAGCCCCCGAACATGTCACTTGGCAGATTCGTCTTTTGTACGAAGTGGTCTTCATCTTCATGCGAACCTCTGACAAGGGATATGTTCTTTACTGAGCACACATACTTCAGATATTCTGTCTTCAAGCCTCGAGTCATCGGAACAACTGAATGAACCAGGTCATCGGAACCACAGCGACCGCACTAAGTGATCGGAATAACCTTCCTTCAGATAATTTCACCAACACCAAGTCTTTAAGAGAATCATATCTAGGGAATCTAGAGGAAACAATAGTTAATTCCCATCCTTATCCCCTTTTCTCGATCCAGCCATAGCATTGACTCCGCTTCAGAGTATGAAAAGGCTTTGACGCGACCATTCGGCTCTTTATCTTTATTCTCCAAACCACGCCCACCACGGTTTTCCCTGAATTCACCGCATCTCCACACGGTTCCCCAGGAAGAAACATAAAAAATCCATTTTGCACTTGACCTTTCAGTTTCCAAAAGGCCACCTTTTAGCTATAAATGATGGAGACGGCGGAGCCCCAAGTATCAATTTCGCATCCACCATCCACCATGGGCAAGAAAAGACCCACCACCTCACAGTTTATGAAGTGGTTCGACGACGAGCTCGTCGGCCGGTCGGGATCCCCCTCCGCGCATCCCGCCGGCGCACCACCGCCGGTAGCTGTTGCTCCTCCTCCGCTTTCCGCGGAAGACTACGGGCTCCCTCCTCCAAGTCCCCCTCCAGATCCATCTCAAGTCGTAGATCTAGAGACGGACACGGCGGGAGATGAAGAGTTCGCTCGCCGCCTCCACGTCGCCCTGAATAAGGGGCCACGCGGGATTCCGGCGGACGCCAAACCCATCCTCCTTGACGACTCTGACGACGACGACGACAGCAGCGACAACAGCGACGACGACGAACCAGCCAAGAAAAAGGCCATGGTCTTGTACGACCCTGGCTGGGCTCCCTGGGCGAGCACTCAAGCCGGGTCCAGCCAGGCAGGTGGCTCCACCGTCGCCGCAGACGATCCTCTCCTTCCTACCGGGGTCATCAACCCGGTCATGGCATTGAACGAGGGTTCTACCCTCCCCACAACCGAGGTGCCCCTCCCGCTCATCACTCAAGATGAGGGCGACGTAGGTGCAGGCTCTGCTGCTGCTGCTGCCGAAGCCTCCTCTCCCCTCATCACATATGAGGAGGACGAGGTTGATGCTGATGCTGCTGTTGCAGCCCCTGAGGACGCTGATGATCAGCGGAACTAGGGATAAGGGGATGGCTATTAGGCCATTTCCTTCGTAGTAAACTAGGTTTTCTTTTTTTTCTTCTTCTCCTGTGTTATTATTCTATCAAGCAAGGCGGAGAGTAGAACTGAGATACTTTTCTGCATGTCTTGCTTGTAATGAGCTTTTGGCTACCTCGCGATAGGCCTTCTTGAGGTCGTCCTGGGACGTGTCCTGAGCACATCAAGGATCTTGATGGCTGCCTTCAATCCAAAGTTATGACCTCTGAATAATATTGCATCTGTGATGTTGATTTCTCTTCTGGACAATACGCCTTGTATAAGTCTTCGGGATAACTGAGCTTACTTCTTCGATATACCTTGACAGAACGAGTCTTCGTAGCAACTAACATATCTCTGGCTGAGAACTCTTCAGGAGTATTACTCAACACGTTTTTTAACGCACCGAAGTTTCTTTCCGATCCGGATCATTAATCAAAACCTTTTTAATTATCTCAGCGTTTATTCCCAGAAAAATAATCCAACTTCCCACCTTAAATCCAAGTGGTTATCCTTCCAAAAACTGGGCGCAGATCCAAACACATTATTTTAATAACAGAAAAGGGTATCACCTTGATATCTTCTGCGCGTAACTTAAGGAAGGGAAATCCCGCATTTATGGGGAGCCGAACCGTCACGTCGGGTTTTACTTAAACCCTTCACGCCGTATTCTATTTCCTCCATCCTTTAGTCCGCACTCCTTTCCATTTCCTCAAACCCTAGACATTTCTTATGGCCACCGCATCTTCATCCGCAACCGCCTCCAGCAATCCCACCGAAAACCAATCCTCCGACTCCCAAGATTCCAACATTTCTCTCACCCAAGCGCAACTGAAGATGAAGAAGGGAGGGATCCCAAATCTGTACGAGTACTGGAAGAAATCCACTCTCACCTTGGAATATCTGGATGAACTGGAGAGAAAGGGATTGATCTCGGCTTTCCTGACCCAGCGAAACAACGGCGACTACGACTACCATCATGCCAACACCAAGGAGCTCCTGGTATTTGAAGCTCATCTCATATGTGGCTTTAATCTTCCACCTTCCAAATTTCTTGAGCAGATCTGTAGATTCTATCATATAGAGCTAGTTCAACTCAAACCCAATGCTGTAATGATGCTTAGCATGTTTGCCACCTTGTGTGGATGTTGGTTGGGCGTAGCCCCCTGCTTGAATCTGTGGCGTCATTATCATACGCCGCGGTACTATAAGGATCAGATGATGGTCTTCTCGGTTGTCATACCCTACTTAAGAGAGTATGTTGTGCATCATGTATCAGTCCCTGGATCAGTAGCTGATATGCACAAGAACACAGAAGTGATATACAAAAGCATACTTCGATTAGGAAGGATACCTGATAGTAAACCCTAGTGATGGTAAGACAAGGATTCATAACCATCCAAGTCTATCCGTCCAACTAGGCGAAGCAGACAGCGGAAACCTTGGCCCAAGCCACAAGCAGACTTGAGAAGCAGAACCGAAAACCCAAACGTCGTCGCCTTCTACGAGGTCATCTCCCACTAAACCAACAATTGCAAACTCGTGAGTACATAAGGTACTCAGCAAGCCCTACACTACACAAGGGTATAAGTATATGCATGTTTAGTCTTAGCAAGGAGAAGGTTGTAGGGTTCTTTTGCTGAAAGCAAGCTTTATGCAGGGTTCACTAAAGCAGTGAAGGAGTCATAGATAAAACAGAGAATTGTTTGTCAATATTTTAGTTGGTTGGCCCTGGGGGGAGTATGAAGCCTTCCCGCCAGTTCCCAAAGTTTTAGTTGGGCCTTCTGACCTCAAGGGTCATACCGACCCGGCAACCATGCCAACACTTCCAATACACGGGCTGACTACAACCCACTCACACACCAAGGAGAGAAAAGAGGTGGCTAATCTCAAGAGCGCAAAACCATAACGGGTCATATGCCGTGACCACGTCCATCCGGATGAATTGTTATCCTCTGCAGAGGTTGTACAGCTTTCCCCACGAGTCACGCACCCTTTGCAACGGGGTACGTAACGCTTATTCCATCTTCTCCGAGTAGTCTCACAAATCCACCACGGAATCACACTCAGGGGCCTGTGACTTAAAAAGTCACACTACGGCACAACGCACCTGTTACAGGTACATCGCGCTCCTGCAATGAGTTGCAGGATCCTGTAACAGATACCAGGACAGGCGGTATTCCCGTAACTGATACCGGGATTTCCAACTGATAGCGGATTCCGCAACCGGACCACGGGTACGTTTCCGGGGTCTTTTCCTGAGCTTCTGTTGCCTCTACTGGCCTCCGATGGAAAGTGTAAGAGTACGAAGAAGGTAGGGTAAGTCCCTTTCGGGTTCCGTGGTTGTACGGAAATCGTTATGCTTACGAGCGAGAGAACCGGTCCTTATATGGCCGGGCAAGCACCAAATCCCACACTGGGGGTCTATCATACCACCATCACCACACTAGTGGCCTTGCCCGCAGTCCAACCCATCCCATTGTTGGCGGTTCTTATGCGATAAAATTAAATTCATTAATTCCGCAAGCGCACGGATCACCATTGTAGCATTTCACCTTGGAGTATTCCAGGGTTATCGTATTTATATTTCCGCAGGGAAGTAGAGCAAAAGGAAGCTGAATAATAGCTATGCATTGGATAATTGGAGAAAGAAATAACGTATCAACTATACTTGAGACGGGGGTAAGATAGGCATGATATATATGGGTGGCACACACATCCTCAAATCCAAGGTAATAAAATAAATCATAGTATACATTTGGGAGAGCAACGAGATAGAGTTAAGGCTACCTGTATGTTTATCTATTATTTACTTTTCTAGCAGTCAAGTCTACAAAGGTTATTTACTCTAGTTAAGCTCATACACATACAAGTCATGTCGTTTCGGGGCACGGAAGTGCCAGGGCAACCGATGCTGCTAGTTCACCCTGGGGATCCATCCGCTATAATTAAGACCCTGCTGAGTCCAACCCGGACGTGGTGGATTACAGAGACCGGTGCAGCTGTCACATACACTCGCGGCTACCATCCTCCGTAGGGTTGGGTGCCAAAACAAATGCAACCCACGAAAATAAGCAAGACTCATGATGTGATCATGCTCAAGTAAAAATAACACATATGTCAGGAGTAGAGGTTGCATCTATGCGACACATGGGAAGCTAATTTGTAACTCGATCATCATTTCCCTTAAGCGTAGCATAACACCAAGATTCTAGCATTTATTCGAAACAGGGAGTTCATTTATTTATTAAGAAAGTTAGGAATACTTACCTGGGGGTCCTCCCCAAGCTTGAGTCTTTGCAAGACTCGAGCTTGTATTGAACTCCTTCTTACCTGGGGGTGCCCTCCCCAAGCTTGAGTCTTTGTAAGACTTAAGCTTGATTCAGGCTCTTCCTCCTCCTTCTTGATCTGCAAAAAAGAGTGAGGATGATACAAGTGGCTAGCCCCTAATGGGCATCACCGGGAATCCTATTATTTTTGTTGTTTTTAATTTTTCAAATTTTTATTTTGTTTTTATGATTTATGAAAAGAAAAACAAGTGCTAGGCCTAGCTAGGATAACGATTGGGATGGCCTCCCCAATCGGAGGGCTCTCATTTTTACGTCTTTGAGCTAGATGTTCTCCATGTCTTTTCAACTTGTTTGGACCTTGCTCGCTGGAGAATCTTGCGAGGTAGAGGTTCCTTCTTTCTTCCGCCACACCTTGGTTGTCTTCTTTGTGTTGGTGGCGGCGACCTTTTCTTTGATAGGCGCCTTTGTTGTACTCTCATCGGTCGATGCCGTGGCTGCCTCCTTCTTTCTTGAGCGCCTCGCTCTCCTCTTCTTGGGCGATTGTGACTCGCCTACTCCTTCTTGCGGAGGAGTAAGAGGGGCTTGAGATGTGTTAGGCGGCTGATGCATCCTCTTTGGAGTCCTCCAATATTTTGCTAGCCTTCTTGCATTCTCTCTTTCCAGATAGTCTCTCATATATGCAATGAGCTTATCTGGCTGTGGCATGGGTGGAGTAATCTCAATCTTCTCCACTCTCCTTGGGTCCTTTCCATATATGACCCGTACTTGCTTGCATTGCTCAACCTTAGGCTTGAAGCTGAACGTTTCTTCCCTGCCGTTGAAGTCCAAGTGGATCTCTCCTGCCCCCACGTCGATGTTGGCGTTGGTGGTGCTCAAGAACGGCCTCCCAAGGATGAGAGGGGTCTTGACATCCACTTCCATGTCAAGCACAACAAAGTCGACGGGGACGAAGAAGTTTCTGATCTGTACGGGGACGTCTTCGGCAATACCAGCAGGATGACGAACGGACTGATCTGCGAGCTGCAAGCACATAGCCGTAGGCGATAATGGACAATTTAACCTGTCATATACCGCCTTGGGCATAACGCTCACGCTTCCACCCAAGTCACAAAGCGCTTGAGAGAAATGCTGGCTGCCAATCGAACACGGGATAGTAGGGCATCCTGGATCCTTCTTCCTTTCCGGAAGAGTGTTCAGAATGGCTGCGCTGCACTCTTCTGTAAGCTTCACTACCTCCATTGCTGGAATGGGGCGCTTGTTGTTGAGGATGTCCCGAAAATACCTAGTGTAAGTAGGTACCTGCATGGCATCAAGCAGCGGAATATGCACATATATATGTCGGATAGCCTCAACAAATTTATCAAAGCGCTCGTCCACAGTGAGCTTCTTCCTGCGGTCGGGGTAAGGCAAGCCTGTAGTGTCAACTCATGAGGTGCTGCCTTAGGTGGAGCTTGCTCAACGGGAGGATCTGTCGTTGGTTCCTCCTCGGAGCTCTCCTTCTCGGCGTCTTCCTCTTCAGGGACCTTCTTTTCTGGAACTCTTTTACCGGCCTTCTCCTTGGGGGCTGCATTTGGTGTCTTTCTCTCTGCACCCTTGGGGTATGGTGGGTCCACAGTACCTCTTCCTCCCCTGGTGGTGATAGCACTAACACTCTCCTTCGTATGAGGAGCTTGCACAGCTGAAGCTATTTGCGCTATTTGCGTTTCTAGCATCTTGTTATGGCTTAGCTGATTCTGCAGAGCAGTGCTGAATGACTCTAGCTTGGCATCTATGCTCTCTAAAGCCTTGTCCGTAGTAAGAAATTTCTTACTAATGCTGTCATTAATCTTGACCTGGCCGAGAACTAGATCCTTGATAGAGGGCTCATAACGGGAAAGATTACCATTGTTACCTCCCTGATTCTTGTTGAAGGAGAGGTCGGGCCTGGAATTCCAGCCGTAGTTGTTCTGGGAGCGGAACCCATTGCCATTGTTGAGGAAATTGCATTCCTCTCTCACATTTGGGCAATTGCTGCCCATATGCCCAACGTTGCCGCATTTCTCACATGTCATGCGGGAATCCGCAACTTGCAGGTCCTGCGGAGACTCCACCTTGCGGAGTAGCTGATCGAGCTTGATGGCGAGCATGTCCATCGTCTCCACTTGGTGCACTCCACGGGTCTTGGTGCTCGCCGCTTGGCGTTCACCATGAGTCTGGTTGGCCGCCACCTTCTCAATCAACTTCTTAGCGTTCTTCACGCTAAGGGAGAAGAAGGAGCCGCCTGCTGCGGCGTCGAGGTGCTCTCGAGCGGACGGCCTCAAACCGTGGTAGAAACTCTGTATGAGGAGCCATTCCTCCATGCCATGGTGTGGGCATGAGAGAACGTACTCCTGCATCCTGTCCCAGGCTTCCGCGGTCGACTCATCTGCGAGCTGTTGGAAGCCCGATATCTTGTTCCGCAGGGCAGTCGTCTTGCCCGGCGGGAAGAACTTGGCGAGGAAGGCATTAGAGCATGCCGTCCACGTGTCGAGGGACTCTTGGTTCGCGTAGAACCACTGGAGAGCCTTCCCCAACAGAGAGAAAGGGAATAGCTATAGTCGGATAGCGTCCTGAGGTGCATCCTTTATGACGAAAGTGTTGCACGTCATCAGGAACCTTTGGAGGTGAGCATTTGCATCCTCCGACGGCTTCCCACAGAAAGGACTGGCCAAGATCATGTTGATCAAGGCTGGCTTGAGCTCGTAGTCCTTGTTGGTGACGCGCGGGTTGGGTCCCACGCGGATGTTCTCCGTAGTTGGCGCGGAGAAGTCATTGATCGTCTTCTCAACAACGGGGTCGGCCATGGTACTGTTCGTTGAGGAGGCCCTGACAACCGGTGGAGGAGACGATTCGAGAGCCAGAGCGTTCTTGCGGATCTGTTTGGTGAGTTTGGCTCGAACTTTCCTCAAGAACTGTTCTGGATCTGAGTGGAAGTTTTCTGGTAGGTCGAAACCAGACATGCACAGTCCTGTTTCAAATTTTTACAAGAAGAAAAACCAGGACAAGGGTAAGCCCGCAAAAGTAAGTGATAATTATTCTTCTCACAAACTTCAATGCATTTATTCAGTTCCTAGCTGCTACCCTCCCCGGCAACGGCGCCCGAAATGCTTGTTGGCGGTTCTTATGCGATAAAATTAAATTCATTAATTCCGCAAGCGCACGGATCACCATTGTAGCATTTCACCTTGGAGTATTCCAGGGTTATCGTATTTATATTTCCGCAGGGAAGTAGAGCAAAAGGAAGCTGAATAATAGCTATGCGTTGGATAATTTGGAGAAAGAAATAATGTATCAACTATACTTGAGACGGGGGTAAGATAGGCATGATATATATGGGTGGCACACACATCCTCAAATCCAAGGTAATAAAATAAATCATAGTATACATTTGGGAGAGCAACGAGATAGAGTTAAGGCTACTTGTATGTTTATCTATTATTTACTTTTCTAGCAGTCAAGTCTACAAAGGTTATTTACTCTAGTTAAGCTCATACACATACAAGTCATGTCGTTTCGGGGCACGGAAGTGCCAGGGCAACCGATGCTGCTAGTTCACCCTGGGGATCCATCCGCTATAATTAAGACCCTGCTGAGTCCAACCCGGACGTGGTGGATTACAGAGACCGGTGCAGCTGTCACATACACTCGCGGCTACCATCCTCCGTGGGGTTGGGTGCCAAACGTGCATAGGCCAAGATCTAAGCGCCACGCTTACAACCCGCCTAGAGGAGCTACACTTGATCAACGGAGCAGTCCTATCTAAGAATGAACAAGCACAGATTTCACACGACGTCATCTCCGACGACGGCACTCTCTCGTACTCGCTATTCCAGCAATCACGAATCCCACAACAAGACTTCTACGAGCACTTACTTAACGAATAAATAAACTAAATAGAAAAGAATTACTAAAAGAAATAAATAAAGATAAAACTAATTATATAATAAATAAAATAATATCTCAAGAGTAAGATACAAAGAACTATACCGAACTCCGAGAATACTCCGGAAGCCCGAGAGAGCTCTCACTCTACTCTACTCTACTCTAACTCCCAAAGCTACTACTCAACTAAACTAATGAACACTTGGATGAAGTGTGATGGTGCGAATTGATTCGGAGGCCGAGGGGTCCTTCTATAGCTTGTGAAGGCGGTGGAAGCACCCTGGCCGAAGCTGGAGAGGCGGTGGCGCCAAAGTCGGCCGGCCGGCCTAGGGGGGTGGCCGGCCGGCCGTCCCCTGTGGCGGTTTGCCACCGACTTGCTCCTGGACGCTCCAGATCACTCCCTGAAGGCGGTCTGAAGGTCGGTTCCTGCTGGGGTCGGCAGAATTGAAGTGAGGGCCAAGTAAAGGCCCAAATGGCCCACCTTCTAGAACGTCGGTGGAATCCTGCCGAGCTGGGCTTGAATTGCACGTTAAGGATTATTTTCCAGCCCGCTGGAGAAAGCCTGGGGCCTGTGGCCACCAGGTGGGGCCGGCCGGCCTAGGGTGGGGCCGGCCGGCCAGGGAATTTCCCTGACTGGGCCCACTTTTCTCCATTATTCACTCCTGCATCTAAATATCCACCAAAACTTGTGGAGTAGCATTATTCCTATCTACTATGCACAAAATCTTGGTGTTATGTATTTATTTACCGGTAGGGCGGCGGTCAAAACATGGTTTAACGACCGCCAACACCCATCATCTTCATCACCTAACACAGTTGTGCTACTCCCAAACCCAAGTATCACAGACACCACCAAACTCATTTAACCCATTTGAAAAGCAAGTATATGAGTAAGGTGTGGCAATGTAGAAACATTGCGGGGGTCCTAAGCATTCTAATAGCAAGGTAACTGTGCCATCATAGAAATGATGGAACCATCCTAGGTTTATCAAGGTGATGGGTAATCAAGGGTAAACAAGGATCCGTATATTAATGCCTAAAGGCATCAATACCGGTAAGCAAGTAGGACCATAGCTACACAAGCAGTAAAATAACAAGCAATGCATAATACGAGAGTAAGCTCTATAGGTGCATTTGCGAAATCAGTAGGTTCAATCATGATCAAGGAGAAGTAGAGCTTGCCTGCAAAACAATATCCTTAATCTTCAAGTTCTTGCTCTTCAGATTCTTCGGTTGAGGTTGATATCTTCAAGTCCTTTCCTCAAAGCTCAGTTCCTCTGACTTGTATTTAAGCTTGGATTCTTCAGCTTGTTCTCGAAACTTGCGAAAGCTAGCGCATAAAAACACACCACGTAAACAAACTACCGCAAAAGAAAATAAAGACCAAAAGAGCTAAAAAGATCCAATTAAGTCCGAAAAGAACCAATAGAACACCAATGAAGAATCGGAGACACAAATCATGTATGGTGCAGTAAGTTTTATTTTAAGAAAGGTTTTATCATCTTAAAAGGCTATTAGGTATGCATTGAGCACTAGGGCTTTTAATGTGAGTGAGGGATGCTAAGCCATGAGAAAAATCATGCTTACATGTGAGGGTGAATATGACGTGTGCACGTGTTCTGTGTACACTTGCGGCACTAAGGCTTTATATAGGTTGTCACCTATATAAAGGTTAATGCAATAAGCGTACGAAGTGTAAAGTGTGTCATTTATTTACCTATAGGTTATGATATTACCTAATGGTGATTAACTAGTATTTTACCTACTGCATTAGTTACTAAGACTAAGCTACTAGTTATTTGTCATGAGCTAAGCACATGACGGTGGTACGTGTACGTGAGCATGCGCGACATGAATGCATGGGTCAAACGGAAAACCATGACCAAATAAATAGGAACTAACAGGAAATTCCAATAAATTCCAAATGAAAGACAAGTGATAGAATAAGTCGGATTGGTAGAGATTGGTGATGAGATTAGGGTAGGTTTTATGCTACGAGATGAAAAGGGCATTGGTGATATGCGATATCGATGTCGTATGGTTGGTCGATATGGATATTTATTGGATGAGATAGGAACTTTGGATATGGGTGGTTTGTAGATCATGTAGTATTGAACAGAGGATGATTTTAGGTGAATTATGGCGGAAGAATCGCCAAAATCAGAGTTCGAACAGAAAAGATATGAATTTTGGAAGTTTGCCGAGAAAAGGATTTATTAGGATTAAGCTTAATAAATTAAGCATTGATATAATCCTAATTATTTTGAGATGGACAATGGTTGGAAGATGTTTAGAATGGCTCAACATATTTTTAGGAATTTTGTGGGATTTTTCTGACATCAGAAATGTGCTTGCAAAGAAATTCGTGTACACTAGCCGGGTGCACTTAGCATTCTCCTGAGAGAAAGAGAGGCTGATAGATGGGTCCAGGGAATCTGAGGGCTTATTTGCAAGAGTAAAAAGGTTCTGGGGACTTTTTGGTAAACACAGAAAGGATCGAGGGACCTATCTGTAATTACAAAAAAGTTTAGGGGCCTTGGTGTAAAATGATAAGGTCCAAAATGTAATTATGGAAAAGTATAGGGGTGTTTATGTAAAAAGGCAGGACTCTAACATAATTACAGAATAGATGGAGGGCTTATCTGTAAAATGTACAGGGCCCGTGAATTTCTGGGGTTTTGGGATTTATTTGTGTATTGGAAAAGGATAACGGAGACTGACATGTGGGGCCGGGACGCACAGTATGTTTGGCGCACTGTTTCGTGGACTGGGTGTATGAGCCTGTGGACCAGAGAGTGTGTGTGTGTGTGGTCCATGGTGCACCAGGTCCGTGGACCGGACGTGCTGACTGGGCGCGGTGACCGGGTCGTGTGGGTCCCGCATGCCGACGTGGCATGCCACGCCGGACGGCGGCGCGACCGGGTCAGACGCGGCGGCAGAGGGCGGCGCGCGGCGGCAGCTCGCCAGGAAGCTCGACGCCGGTGCCTAGGGTGGACGGCGGGTGACGAGAGCTCGTCGCCGGGGACGAACGCGCGACGGAGAAGCTTCTCGGGCTAGACGTCGACGACTGGAATGGATGGAGGGGCGGCGCGACATCGCCGGGGCAGGGTGGCGCGCCGGCGAGTGAGGGGAAACGGCGAGGGTGTGCGCGGAGTGCGAGTTTGTGCGCACGGGAAGGTGCGGCGAAGTGCGGCGAAGGTGAGGCGAGGCTCCGCATGGCCGGGGGCGGACGGGAGGGCTGCCGACGACGTGGTCGCGCGGCGGCGCACGGCGCGGAGTTGAGTGCGCGTGGGGAAGGAGAAGGAAGAAGGGCGCGGAAAGGAGAGAGAAGCTAGGGGAAGCTCACCGAGATCTCGACGGCGGCGGAGGAGATCAGGAACCCGATATCGACGGAGATGGCCGGAACCCTAGCTCTTGCCGCCGATGGAGCTTTGGGCTCGGCAGCGCAAATCAACGGCACGGGAGGAGCAAGGCTTAGAGAAGGTCGGGGAAGTGAGGAGGAAGAGGGAATGGGGAGCTTCCGCGACGGCGAGGGAAAGGGCCGGAGGTGGTCGCCGGGGAGAGGAGGGACAGAGAGAGAGAGAGAGAGAGAGAGGGAAATGAGCGAAAGGGGAAGGGGCTCGGTCCTTTTTAAGGACGGCAATGGCGGTGGCGCGGCTGGACGTGACGGGCGCGCCAAGAATGGTGGAGGCGGTGGCGACAGTAGGGCGGTGCGGCGGCTGACGTCGGCGATGGTATGGGCGGCGGCGCGGTGATGCGACCGGACAGGAGGAGGAGGACGGCGGTGGGGTCCACACGTCAGTGAAAGAGAGGAGGGAGGCGGGCTGGGCTGGCGAGCTGGGCCGGAGAAGAAGTTGGGCCGCGACGGGCTGGCGTAGAAAGGAAGGGAGGAGAGGAAGGCTGGGCCGGGAGAGGAGAAAAGGGGAAAGGGCGGCCCAAGCGGAAGGAAAAAGGTTTTCTTTTTACTGGGATTTGAGTTTGATCAAATTTGAATGGATTTCAAATTTGACAAAGGAGGGACAAAACCAAAAGCACTCAAAAAACAATAAACTCCGAAATGCAGATGGTGAATTTTTATGCAGCTTTAAATTCCAAACTTTGAAAATTGAATTGGAAACTTATTCTACTTTATTTTAGTTTGTTGTAAATTTGAAAAGGGTCAAATTTTAGTGGAATTTTAAATGAGGAAAACACTTGAGCACTTATTTTATGTTTCAAAATTTCAAATTCAAACTAAGTTTGAATTATTTTACTGAATTTTATTTTGAAAAATCATGGCAAGGTAAGAGGTTGCACAAAAATTTAAATTTGGAGTGATTTTTATTCCTTTTTATTTGTTTCCAAATTTTGGGGTGTTACATCGGTAGGCTTCGTACTTAGGGACAGAAAAGAATTCATCCCGTACAAATACAAGTCTTCCTGGAGCACATACGGTACCAAATATCTGATCTTAGATATGGGGGAGAAGAACACCTCAATCAAGCTTGATGGCTTAATGCCAAACCATGGCGATTGGGACAAGAGCCTTCCAACCTATGTTCCTCGGCTGAATAAGATGATAGCCAGGATCAATGAGTTGATCAAGTTGGGCCTGAGATGAGAACATGTTGTGGAAGAATTTGTCCGAAGACGCAACTTCCCTCTTCAGAGGCGCGATCCACTGGCTATGCATTATACAGGTCCTGGTGAACCTAATTGGTTACCAGTAGGAGGTAGATGTCCATTACTCATCAACATATCAGTATACACTTGATATCTGAATTCTGTTTGATAAGCCTGTCATCTTTTTCTCTCCTTTGCAGTTGCTGAGCTCTCCGAAGACAATGTCTTCAAGAGAGTATATGATATCTTGGGCACTGGACCGACCGCTAAGCCTTCGACAGTGCCTCCTCCTTACAGTGCAGCCAATCCTCCTCCCGAGGTATGTTGATCGTAGATCTCCTCGCTTGCTGAAGATATATTTCCCACAATAATAGTCTTGTGTTCTGCAGAACCTTTATGAACCTGGCCCCGATGATGTCCAACCCGATGTAGATGTGGTCATCGGGGACAGTGAAGAAGAATACAACGGCAATCGGGAGAAGGATATGGCCGTTGCAGATGATGCTTCCAGCTCTCTTGAGCGAAAGGTGGCTGCAGTCGAGCCATCTGAGGCGCCTCGAGAAACTGAGAGGGCTGAACCGGCGACCGATCCCACGTTCGGTGATATCCCGGTGGGTATCAAAGCCACCAGTCTTCCTCCACCTGTCGTCGAGTCTTCGAAGCCCCCAGCTGGGGCAAAGACAAAGACAACGACCCGCAAGCGCTTCCGAACAGCTACCTCAGCAGTGCCAGCGGCCCTTTCTGATGTCCCTGAGCTGCCTCCAACTCGTGTTGCCATACCTCGTAACGATGATCAGGTACCCATCGAAATAGTTTTCGGCAGTTTATTTAAAGGGTTTTCCAAAATTTCTCAAGTCTTGTATTCCCAGGGGACATCTGCTTCTAGCCCATCCTCCAAGAGAGGACGCTTTCGTGTCAAGAAGGACGCTTCATGAGTTTTCTTGCTGACTTTTTATTGCTTGAATTATTTCTACATGATCCTCTGACGTGTGATTATGTTGTAGTGTACCATCTGCTTCAGCTGAGCCTGTTCCTGCCGCCAACCTTCCAGCTTCAAATGTTCAACCAGTCCCTGAACAAGCCTTAGCTGCTTCTGCTTCTGCATCTGAGACAGTTGGGGAGAACCTGGTGTTTGACAAACTGAGCCAGGAGGTTGGTAAACTGAACCAGGAGGTTGTAGCTGCCGAGAAGTGGCATTTGCAGATTTGCAAGCGCCTTTCTGACAAGATCAGGCAGAAGGATGGAGAACTTGCTGCTCTTCAGAAGAAACTATCTGATGCTGAGAAGGCCAGTGATTCATCTGGGAAGGATAACAAGATCCAAGAGCTCGAGAAGGCTCTTGCTGCTCTGACCAAGACCCATGATGATGCAAAGGTATCTCATGCCAAGGAGATAGAAGAGGCTTCAGATGAGCACAAAGAATATCTCAAGGATCTCCGTATTGATAAAGAGGCTTTAGAGAAGAACGTGCAGGGTAATTCTTCCTGTCATATGTTGTTCCCTTTGACCTTTTTACATATCCCTTTAGTAATCTGATGTTCTCTGTTGTAGAGTTGAGCTCTAAGAATGAAGCCCTGGGCAATGAGGCCACAGCCAAAAGTCAGATGATCCAATCTCTGCAGGCGGAGGTGAAGAAGCTGAAAGATGCAAACAAGATCCTGACTGCAGAGAAGGCCAAGCTTGCTGATGAAGTAGCTGACAGTTTAGTCAATGGTTGTGCCTTTGTCTTAGCTGCTTTGGAGAACCATCATCCTGACTTGGATGTAAAGATTGTTGAGCAAGGCTTTACATGTAATGCACCTGACCGTGATGCCCTTGTTGATGAGCTGATGCAGTCAGCAGACAAATTCATCATGAATTTGAACTTAGAAGTGTCTCCTTCTGATGAAGAGAGGCATTGAAATGCTTGTAAAGTCCTGCAATCAAACAGTATTTTGATATACTATTGGAGCTCAGGCTCCTGTTAATTTAATGTAGATATGCATAGTAACCCAGCCCCCTGCTTTTTTGGATACAGTGTTAACTGAATGCAGGAAAGCATTGTTGCTAATATGCAATAGCCACATAACATAAAGGGATGCACCTTAATTCATTAACGCGTAGCTTTGCCTGTGACAGGCTGTGTTTGAACTAAGGTCAATAGTTTGGCTCCGTAGCTGGAAGTCACAGTAGCTGTATAACATTTGACTTTACACATGGCAAGTTATGTTTCAAGCCAAATAATGTCGGGTGTTGATCTTGCAACGTGGTCTGAAGTTGGCACTTATAACTCGATGGCTAAGGCTCTTACTTCAGACACTCGATGACATAAGACTTGCAGTCTGTTGGGTGGTTGATCGTGCAACCGGCCTAGGGAGAGCCACTTATTAACCTCATGGGCTAATGGTCCCTCGCTAGGACGTCATAGGGTCAATTAACTTATGAACCACAGTGTGGCTAAGCCTTATGACAAAATTTTGCCTGAAGAGGCTATTCGTACCGATGCGTTATAACCCTCATGTGGCTAAGACATCAGCCCAAACTAGTAGACCGACCTTTGGTCAGCCTTTGGAACCTTGCACAGTGGATGGAGAAAACTGAACACATCTTTATTCATCAACAATGGATTATACATAAAACTTTTTAAGCTGATCAGTGTTCCATGTCCCAGGCAATATATCACCATTAATGTGAGCTAAGATATAAGCCCCCATACCAGCATCTTCAACGACTACGTACGGTCCTTCCCATGGAGAAGACAACTTGTGCTTATCCTTGGTAGTAATATCCTTCTTGATCACCAGATCTCCCACATCTAAATGTCGGCCGACCACTTTGCGACTGTACTACTTCTTCAGAACCTCCTGATAATGTTCCACATTATGCAATGCTGTGTTACATTGTTCTTCGAGGAGCAGTAGATCAACCTCTCTAGAGATCGGCTGGGCGTCTTTATAAGAATTGGTGATCCAATGAGCCCCCAAGTGGATCTCAGGTGGGAGCACTGCATCAGCGCCGTAGACTAGGAAGAATGGAGTTTCCTTTGTAGCTCTGCTAGTAGATGTCCGGGCTGACCACAGAACGGTCGGTAACTCTTCGATCCAATTCCTGCCTTTAGCTGCCAGCTTCTCATATACTCGCGCACGCATCCCCTTCATAAGGATCCCGTTGGCTCGCTCAACGGCACCATTGGTTTGAGCATGAGCCACCAAAGATGTTGGATGAATTATGCAATGATCAGCGCAGAACCTCTCGAACTGGCTACCAACGAACTGTCGACTATTGTCTGATATCAGCTTTCTAGGGACACCAAATCTTGTGACTATACTCCTCATGAACTTGACCGAAGCCACCTGAGTGATATTCACAACTGCCTCTGCCTCAATCCACTTTGTGAAGGTGTCGATGGTGACGTATAAAAATTTGTAACCTCCTTTGGCTTTGGAAAACGGTCCCAATATATCGATCCCCCAGACGGCAAAAGGCCAAGTGATAGGAATTGTATGCAACTCTTGAGCATGCCTTGTACTTTGCCTACTGAAGAATTGACAGGACTTACATGACTGCATGAGGTGGATGGCATCCTGCTTTGCTGTGGGCCAGTAGAATCCGTGCCTGAACGCTTTGCCGATGAGAGTGTGATAAGCTGCGTGTGCACCACAGATCCCACCGTGTATATCATGCAGTAGTCGAATACCATCTTCTGTCGAGACACACCTCAGTAGAATCCCATTAAGACCTCTTCTGTAGAGCACGTCGTCGATCAACACATATTGCTTGGACTTGCGTGCCAGCTGCTCCGTGGCCGCATCATCATCTGGAATAGGACTGTTTTCGAGAAACAGGTGGATTGGTATATGCCAGTCTTCGACAGAGCCTTCCCCAGAATCAATAACCATCAATTCCACTTCATCATGCCGCAGATGGCTTGTGAAGCTTCTCTAAGAACACATCGTCTGGGACTGGAGACCGTGATGAGGCAATGCAAGCTAGATGATCAGCGTCACGATTGTCCAGCCGTGGTACATACCGCACTTCAAGACCGTCAAACCCTTTCTCCAACTTCCGAACTTCTTCAAGATAATCGGCCATCTTCGGATCAGAGCATTGATACTCTTTCTGTACTTGTCGGGCGACTAACTGTGAATCCCTTTTCACGAGCAGTCGGCTGATACCGAGAGATTTGGCAATGCGGAGACCTGTCACGAGGCCCTCATATTCTGCAACATTGTTCGTAGCCTGGAAGAGTAGCTGGATGGCATACTTCAACACTTTTTTCGCTGGAGAAATTAGAACAACTCCAGAGCCGGCACCTTTCAATGTGAAGGAGCCGTCGAAATACATGACCCAGTGATGTGGATCCTTCTTGTCATCGTCACCGTCATCGATCCACTCCGTAATGAAATCCGCCAGAGCTTGTCCTTTGATGGCTGTTCGAGGGACATATTCAATCTGGTATTGACCAAGCTCTACAGACCATTGAGCAATTCTGCCGATGGCATCCTTGCACTGCAAAACAGTCTGGAGCGGTCTATCCGAGACCACCTTGATAGGATGAGCTAAGAAGTAATGCTTCAGCTTTCTGGATGTCATCAACACTGCATACAATAGCTTCTGCACCATCGGGTAACGCGTCTGGGCATCTTTCAATATCTCGCTGACGAAATAAACGGCGAACTGTTTTGGCCCAGTTTCTGTTTCCCGTTCAATTGTCAGCGCAGCGCTGACAACTGAATCCGTGGCAGCAATATATAGCAGCAGTTCTTCATTTGGTTGTGGGGGTTTCAGGGTGGGCATATTTTTGAGATAAGCTTTGAGCTCTTTGAATGCCTCTTCTGCCTGATCATCCCACTGAGAGCCATCTTGGTTACGTAATAACTTGTAGAATGGCATACCTCGTTCTCCCGATCTTGAGATGAACCGGTTAAGAGCCGCCATCATCCCTACTAGCTTCTAGACTTCTCGCTTGGTCTTCGGGGGTTTCAGCCTTTCAAGGGCCGCAACTTTTACCGGGTTTAGCATCAATCCCTCGCTCGGAGATCATATTCCCCAGTAGCTTTCCAGATTTCAATCCGAAAACACACTTGGTCGGATTTAGCTTCATCTTGTACTTCCTCAGATTGTCGAAGGTTTGCTTCAGGTCTGCCAGGAGATCGACGGACTTCTTGGTCTTGACAACGATGTCATCAATGTAGGCTTCGACGTTCTTCCCGATCTGGTCCTCGAAGACTATGTTTACGCACTTCTGATAAGTACATCCAGCATTCTTCAACCGGAAGGGCATTGTGATGTAGCAGAATATTTCGAACGGTGTGATGAAGGCCGTTCTTTCTTGATCGTCGACATTGAGACTAATTTGATGATATCCAGAATAAGCATTAAGAGAACTTAATAACTCACTAGTGGATGTAGAGTCTACAATCTGATCTATCCTCGAGAGAGGGTACTCGTCTTTAGGACAAGCTTTATTCAAACTAGTGTAATCGACGCACATGCGCCAGGACTTGTCTGGCTTAGGAACTAGTACAGGATTAGCTAGCCATTCAGAATAGTCTACTGTTCTAATGAACCCGGCTTTGAGAAGCCTAGTAACTTCCTCATGTATGACGTCGCGTTTTTCCGGCGTGTACCTTCGCTGCTTTTGCTTGATCAGCTTGAAAGTCGAGTCGATCCCCAATTTGTGCTCGATCACCTCCCTGGGGATCCCGGGCATATCAGATGGTTGCCATGCAAACACATCGATATTCTCCCGGAGGAAGGTTACGAGCGCGTCTTCCTATTTAGGGCCGAGATCGTCCCCGACGTTGGTCGTCCTGCCAGGGTCGATGAAGTTGAGGTTGATCTTCTTGTTGCCCATTTTGACTGGCTCGTCCTCCTTCTCGCTTGGCTCGTTGACAGTCTTTGCTGGCGCTTTAGCGACCGCTGTCGATGGAGATGCCGCATTTGAAGCCTTCGTGTCGGCAACTGCTGCTAGCTGCCTCTTGTCCTCTCGAAGAGTTTTTGTCTAGCGTTGCGAGTCAGGATCCTTCGAATCGAAGTGGCCAGCTATGATTAGCGCATTGATGTCACATTTCACAGCCTGGTCCTGATCAGCGTATAGCGTGATAACCCCTGCGGGTCCTGGGATCTTGAGCATTGCGTAAGCGAAGTGCGCAGCCGCCATGAACCTGAATAGGAACGGCCTCCCTAAGATGCAGTTATAGGCAGATTCGAAGTCAGCCACCTCAAACATCAGGACTTCAGTCCTTCTCTTCCCTTTCGGGCCCACCGTCACTGCCAACTCTATCTTTCCAAGAGGAAGCGAAGACACCCCTGGCAAGATGCCATGGAATGATTCCTCAACTGGTCGGAGAGCGGTGATCAGCAGACCCATCTGGTCATATGTCTTCTTCATCAGCAAGTTGAGGTCACTTCTGTTGTCGATCAACGTCTTCGCGACCTTGTTCTTGTGGATGATGATCTTGGTGACGAAGGGCAACTCGGGGCTGCTCAGTAGAGTCTTCGGGTGATCGTTAGCATCGAACGTGATCGGCGCATCAGACCACTCCAGCCTTCTGGTGCATGGCTCCGCCAAAGCCACTTCCCTTTGCAACTACTTGTATTGGCTCTTCGATGTCAGAGCGGAGCTCCCTCCGAAGATCATGCTGATCTCCGGGTATCTCTCCTCCTCGTCGTCGTCATGATCTCTGCGACTTCTGTAGCGTGGGCGTTCATCATGATCATCGCGCTCCCTGGGCTCCTGATCTCAGTACTCCCGATCTCGACGCCCGCGATCTTGATTCTCCCGATCTCGGTGTTCCCGATCTCGGTGTTCTCGATCTTGGTTCTCCCGGCCTCGGTCCTCCTCTCTAGCTATCCGCAAGATCTTGCCTTCTTCCAGACGCTTCTTTTCGAGCTTGAGGTAATCGAAGCATTCTTCAAGTTCGTGGTTGGGGGAGCAGTGTATCGGACACCATTTAGCCACGCCTTCGGGACGACCTCGCTTCTTGCGGAAGTGATTGCGATCTGGTCCTGGTCGATCCAACGTGTTCACCTCCCTGTCTTCTGACATCTTCTTCGGAGCCTTGCCCCGGCCATCGGAGAGGCGAGCACGGACATCAGCATCCTTAGCGCAGATCTCTGCCAATCGGAACAGCTCTGCTGTCGTCTTGGGCTCGTTTTCTGCTATGGTCTCTACCATCTTCACGTCCACACACCCTTCTTGGAAAGCGAGGATCACCTCCAAATCAGAGATGTCTGGAATCGTGTTCTTCATTAGACAGAAGCGCTTGATATAGTCTTGAAGACTTTCATCAGCCTTCTGTTTAACACCTCGGAGCTGTTCTGGTGTCGCGTTGCGATTGTACGATCCAAGAAAATTTTCCTTGAAGACCTCACACAGCTCGGCCCAGGAGTCGAAGTGATATGCCGGGAGGTTTAGCAACCACGACCGTGCTGCTCCGGTCAAGGCAGTAGGCAGATAGGCGCACTTGATTCTTTCATCTCCTCCCTCGGCATCTATCGTTGTGGAGTAGATTGACAAGAACTCCTCTGGGTTGATGGTGCCGTCGTACTTGTCGATGGATCCCACCTTGGACTTGGCTGGCCACTCAACAGTTCGGAGATAACTACCCAGAGCCCTGTACGGGGCCGGCTTAAGAGCTGTCCCTGGGTGTACCCCTCTACGAACTAGAGCGCCCGAAGTTTGACGATCTGGTTCCCCCCCTGGGGGATTGCCAGTTTGATTTCTCCTTTGGTTCAGCTGATGTCTTGCATCTGAGGGCTCCAAGTCACGCCGATGCCGCCTGGGGCGATCGGAAGACGATCCATGCGAAGATGAATCAGCCCTCTGATCATAAGTGGCACCCAGGCGTCTGTGTACGGGAGTCCTGGCCGGCGCCACAACATCTTGGTCTTGCTGAGGGATCACACGGCCGGCGAGTTCCATGACCTGTTGCACCATTGGAGCTAGCGGTGTTTCGTTGGGAGCCATACCGCAAGCGAATCCAGCGCAGTCTGGAACCGACGGCGTCGAAGTCGGTGTTGAGGTTTCTCGGCGTGACATTGGATGGAGCAACCGAACGAGATCGTATAGATCCGATCGTGCGCAGATCAGTAGTCCCTTCATCGTCACGCCCCGCCATGAAGATCTCTCTGGCCGGGTTGTGACCTTGGTTTGGTTCTTCTCCGATCTCGGGGCAGTCACCGTCGCTGAAGTCAGACTCGTAATATGGATAACCGAGCCTGAACTCAGGAAAATACCGCCCCTCGGTGATGTCGAGAGCTATCTTCTGCATCCTCGCTTTTAGGGCAGAGCTAGATTGCGGATCCGAGGTGGATCTGTCTTCTAGGCGGGTTCCAAACGGAGAGCCCAATACCCGCGAGGCGATCTGGAACTCGGCCGCGGAATTTCGCAGCCCGAACATTGCACATGGGGCCGCCGGCGACACGCGCGGATCCGCCGACGAACTCTTCTCAACAGATCCATCCAGGGACGGAGCCTTCATGGCCGCCGGGGACGCCTCCTGCGCCGCCGACGACGTCTTTTCCTGGAGATTTCCTTCCTCGTCCGCGACGAACGTGAAAGATCCAAACTTGAATTCGACGCCCGCCGGGAACTTTATCTTGTCCGCCAACGCCATCTGATGCCCTCGACGGATCCTCAGCGCTGCCCCCTTACTGGCGCGCCTCTGTCGTCGCTCGAATAATCGAGAGAACGGCAAATATTTGGATCGGGGAACAACGATCAATCGAGGAATCAATCTAGGACACACAGAGAGTTTTATACTGGTTCGGGCCTCCCGAAGGATAATAACCCTACGTCCAGTGTATGTCGTGTTGAATACGGTGGTGTGTATGATCTATAATGTTGTGTCCTCCCATCAGAGGGTTACATGTATATTTATAGTCCTGTTACCGCCTCTAGGATTCCTTGCCTTGTTCTACAAGACTCCCGATCTATAGTAACAGATTCGGAGTCTACCTACAAGTTTCCTTTCGTACAATACAAGTCTTCGGAAAATACCAAACTAAGTCTTCGGGAATATCTGGAAATATGGGTTACGACACATATTAACACATATTTATTGCAGAAATAGATAGAAACGCTTAATTAACAGCTTAGTTGAAAGCGAGTCGGTGAAGCTCCGCCTAGCGCCTAGACGGCGCTTAAACAGTCTAGGCGGCCGCTTTTTTAAACATTGATGATAACTTAAATGATTTGTGCTCGTTACAGAGATTAGTCTCCTGGCTTCCGGACTGTGGGTCGGCAATTATGTTAAACTAGTAATGTGCACGTGCTTTGCACGTGAATACGAAGGTGGAGATAATGGTGTCAGCGTGAGGAGCTAATGAACATAGAATCTGGGTTCGTAGACGATCAGATTTGGGAATGCATCAATGTTCCTCTCTTTTTTTTTTCTATTTTTTTTAATCAGGGGATGGAAATTTCTAGAAAGTTCTCGCTATTTATTTATTTATTTTTTGGGTGTGGGAGGGGGCCAGGAATGGAAATTTCTGGAAAGTGCTACAGTAACTGGCGGGTACTGTAGCAGGGTACTGTAGCAGCGAATCCAGGAAACATGAGCCGTCGGATGGACCAAATCGACGGCTGAAACTGCGGCGTGTTACTGTAGAAGCGGAGGGAATACTGTAGCAATTTGGCCAGACACATTTCAAACTTCATGCTTTATAGTAGTAGAGAATAGCATCAAACCATGGGTCGGTAATAATATTGTTAGTAGCGTTGGAGGGTGGGTCGGTAATACTCGAGCAGTACCGACTCACCATAGGTCGCTAAAAACTGGTCGGTCGATAAAAGTTTTACTGACGCCAGTTATGCAGACCAATCCTATAGGTAGGTAGGAAGGTCGGTAAAGGCGCTTTTACCGATTGATGGTCAGTGCTTAAAGTGAACCGTGGTGTAGTGTCCATATTAAATGTCCTAGCTAGATTGATATGGAAATAAAAATACTGGATACTACTTTGTGTATGATAAGATGTCATACATTAATTAATCATTTACATCCTTGTTTGGTCAACAATTATTCATGTCTCCCGAAAAAATTAGGATAATCCTAGTGCACAGAACAACCCCAAACATTCTATTTTTATGACTCCAGCAAAACAATCAATTATTAGGATACATGGTTATACCATGGTGCACTAAGTATATATCGATGAACGAACAAATATGTTTGATAGTTATAGAGAGGCTAACCTGGTGCTCTTATTGATTGGCCTTGCTAGCTACTCCCTCCGTTTGTTTTTCTCTCGCGTATTACGTCCCGGCGATTTCTCTCCAAAACACTCGGCCGTTGCCGCGGACGCATCGTCGCGTGTGCATCGTTTCGGCTGGGTCGTAATTACTCGTACTCCATTCAATTTACCCATGCAGGAGGCGGGCGATGCGGGATTAGCGCGCATGGAGGAGGCGGGTGAGGCGGGATGGGAGTGCATGCAGGAGGACGTGGTTGGCTAACACATGGGGCCACGATGTGAGGTCCGCATGCAGATTAATTAGCATGGTGGCAATCGAAGCACTAACGCCTGAGTTAGCAGCGGCGTTACAAGCGGCAGTTTCTTCCTTGGTCTTTGCGTCTGAGGCTAATGCGCGAGAGAAAAACAAACGGAGGGAGTATGTGGATTTTGAAATCCAAATATCGGATACTACTTTGTGTTTGATCGATGCGGTGCATTTGCATATTTTCACCAATTCTTTGGCCCATATTTAATGACTCCTTGGATACACCTAGTGCATGGAGTACCAAATTTTCAACATGCAATAAATGCAATACTTTGTGCAACAAATGAACGTACAATAAACTTTAGGCAAAACTGTGACACGACGGATACTTACAAATTTATTCGACTACTTAAAAACGTCCTGTCCCAGATATCCTATACAATAGAAGAAAAATTCTGGAATCTCATAATACCTTAGACATGTTGGGCTTCTATATAAACATATCGACAGCGAAACAGAGAAGACATTCAAATAAGTACTTTTCTTCCTCATCAGAACACGAGAGGTCTATTATTGCCTTCCTCATGGTGCTCCGCGACATCAAAATGACTAGGATTATATACTTGACCACCGCTATTTTCTTGGCTTTCGGCGCCATGTCGACCACCTTTCCAACCTGTCAAGCTCGAGACATGTAAAATATCGATCCCTCTCTACTAATTACTCTGCTAATATTGTCAAATTTGCTCGTATTATTTAGTTAAGAACCAAAAGTAATTTGATTTTAATATTCTTATGTGTGTACGCAGACAAATACTCGTTGCCAAACAGCCGCCAGGCTTTAAGTGCTTCATTTTCCTTATTAGCACTTGTACTGAATCAAAGTGCAGCCATTACTGCATGTACAAGGAGGACTTGCCTGGAGATGGCGCCTACTGCAATAAAGTAAACACAAAATGCTGTTGCAGACTGCCGTGATTGTAATGCATCGATCCCATTTGATGCTTATTCAAATAAATATATATATGCCTTTCGATTACCTTGTGCATGTACTTGTATTTTTGTTTGCATAAGCGGCAACTGTTGTGCATGCATGCGGCAACTAACTACAGATTACTGCATGCTGGGGAAGGCGGGTTCTTCATGGAGCCGACGCTAGAGACCGGGGACGATGATCCTTAGGGGATCTTGCCGTCGATGCAAAGTAGAGAGTTGAAGCCATCCTCTCGTTGATAGCTGCTCAACCTCACCGACCGACGCCCCGGGAGCACTCCCCTGCGCCCTCTGTTTCCTGCGAGAGATGCCTACGTTTCCAATACGTTCCTTCGGTTAGGTAATGCTCGGTGCTCGGCCTGGGTTCTTCGCGAAACATAAATATATTAAAGAAGTGCCATAAAACAACTCTTCTTTCGTCAACAATTAGTGATACCTCACGTTGTACGGTGAAACAAGTGCTATAAAATCACCTGGGAAAACAGAGATTCAATCATACTGATCATCTCACCAACGGTTTCAGTTGAAAGCAGAGATTGAGGCATAATTTTAGGCAAACTAAGGTTTCAGTTGAAAGGAGAGATTTAGGCATAATTTTAGGAAAACTACCGTTTCAGTTGAAAGCAGAGATTTAGGCATAATTTTAGGGAAGCTAGCTACGGTTTCAATTGAAAGCAGAGAAGCAGGCATAGTTTTAGTGAAGCTAGCTACGGTTTCAATTGAAAGCAGAGAAACATGTGTAATTTTAGCGAAGCTAGCTACAGTTTCAATCGAAAACAGAGAAAGCAGGCATAATTTTAGGGACGCTACGGTTTCAGTATGAAACAGAGATTCAGGCATAATTTTAAAGAAGCTACCGTTTCGATTGAAAGCAGAGATTCATGCATAATTTTAGTATACTGATTCAGTTAATTGTTTTATTTACTAGAACTAGCAAAAGACAGTATCGCCGCCTGTCAGTGCTTTTCACGTGAATCGTGAAATCAAGCAGACAGAAGGCAGATTCGCCAATCACACATGCAGTGATTCATTGAATTGAGAAATGGATACAAGTGACTGAAGATAGTCTTTCTTCATGCCTTTCTATGCATGTATATGCATATGTTTCTCGGATGATAGATGAAACTGGAACTGTATCTAAAAATCTGCGGTGGCACCAAACAACTTACCAAATGGCACCATTAATAATGTCCAAATACAGAAAAAATGCAGATCCATATAGGCATCAATTCACTTTACTATCTTCCATATCAACAAAAAAAATTCTTGTTTAATATTTCCCTGTCCTGCACCATGTCCTGTTTAATATTTCCCATTATCATGGAGTCTTTGATCCTACAGATCCTTGATGATGACACGGCGCAGGGCAGGGAAAGTTCTTTCAGGATCGTGCGAGATGCAGGGATGCAATTCAGATGCTTAATGTAGAAATCAGCATGAATCCCGTGGACGGTGAACTCAGATTTAACAGATTCACTCGCTTGTCGGCTTCAAATTTAACTCATTGATCAGGTCCAGGGACGAGATTGATTACAAACACATACTCAGATACCGATCCAAGACATAACGCACTCTATCAGTTGAGGATCCCCATCCCGCGCATGCTCGGCTGCCCATCTAACTGATGCTTGGCTCTTGGCGGCGACGATGGCCTGCGGCAAGGGCCGGTGCATATGCATGTGGTGATGCCCGGAAAACCGTTCTTGTAGCCGCAGTGTCCCCCGGTGTAGCCTCCGATCACACAAGCGCCCGAGCACCCTGCGTTGTTAAAGCACTCCAGATAGGTGAAGACATGGCAGGTTGCTTTTGCCTCCACGCCTGCAATCATCAAACATATTGTAACTTATTGTTTGGAAACACTAGTCTAATGCAGATTGGAGCAGCTAGCTAGCTAGGTTTCGTGGAAATTTACAGAAAACAAATTTGTTCCGTATTTCTTCGATCAGAACTTACCGTAAAACACAAGGAGCAGGGCGACGGTGAAACCAATGATGACCAATAGTTTCTTGGTGAGTGACATGGTTGTAGCGTTGTGGAGCAGTGCTATCGAAAGATGAACTGCTGTGGTCTTATTTATAGACTTGGCTCCTAGATGAATGTACTAGTAGCTAAATAAGAAGTATATATATAATATGGAAAGCAAAATTTTCGATTATTGCCAAACCCACTAATCTACCATTGATATTAATTAACCATCCCAACCTTGACTCAGGTGGAAACCAACCTCTCTGTGCAAACTATGAAAACTTCAATCTGAACCATACGATGTTGATCTAAGGGGGACACTCATGGAGGTGGGAGGGGTGATTTGTAAACACGCTTTTGCAAATCACTCCTCCCACCTTCCCTGAGCTTGCAAATCACCCCTCCCACCTCCCCTGAGCGTCCCCCTCGGATCAACATCGTGTGCCTCAGATTGAAGTTTCCATAGTTTGCACGAAGAGGTTGGTTTCCGCCTGAGACGTTCCATTGGTAGTAATGGTGGCCCCATCTTCAAAACATAACGCTCCCTGATGATGTTTACACTTTTGACATCCAAAAAATTAACTTACTTTCCCGGGGTTTTTTCCATCGTGATAGCCTACTCATCGTTATTTTCAAACCTGGAGCGTTTCCTTCTAGCTAAGGAAGTTTGCTCGGGTGCAGGGGCTTGGACCTATTATGTGCAGGGCCAAATAACATTCAACACGTCGCCTAGCTAGGGGCCTATTTGGATCCAACTAGATTTTAAGAATCCAGATTTTAAAAACTACAGGGGATCCAAACAAGACAGATTATTTTACCAGATTCTAGAATCTAGATTATGAGATTTTAAGAATCCCATAATCTGGACTAACCCAGCTTTTAGGTGATTTTATTTTTCAAAAGACTCACCACCCTTGAATACTTCTGGTTAATTATAGCTTGCGCTACCGCACCAAAAATATAGAAAGGGTAAGCTGGTCATTAACTACCTTAGAAACTGGATTCTAGATTTTAAGAATCCAAGATCCAAACATCCCACCCAGATTTTTTTGAGAAGCCAGATTATAGAAACTACATTTAGAATCCAGATTCTTAGAAGCTACAGGGTTCCAAACACCACCTAAGGCGATCTGATTTACATAGGCCGTCTACGTCGGTAGATCTAATATAGCAACTACTCTCTCCGTTCCACAACAAATGGCATCAGAGCGTTTAAATTTTGTCTCGGAACAAAGGAAATTTCTTGTGCAAATGACTAATTAGGTGCAAACGTGCAGACATTGAAATCAAGTTGTCAAATCCGAATCGTATGGTCTGCGTCCATGTGGGTTATCCGCACCGTCCCGTTTGCATACATTTTGCTCTTAACCCCTCATTAACTCATACTTTTCCCGCGAAAAATCTCCTGGCGCTTCTCGCTTCCCAAACATGTCGATGTAGATGTTCTGCTCTCCCTAGTTTTGGTCGTACACTGGATCCAGTCAGTCCTCGAGAAATCGACTCTCTGTCAGTCCGTCGGTTTCTACTTTTGGCTTCTTCTCCAGTCTCACTATCTGCGGTGCTCCCGTTGTGACTGCAGGAGATGTTATAGTATATTTGATAGTTGTAGATTACGTATCTAGGACTTCTATATGTATCTCGGGAGGTGACTTGCCCACCAAGCCAACTACTGCTGCTGGTTTCTCTTTTTACCTGATTTGGATCGGGTCTTGTGTCGCTCATCACCGTCGAGATCGTGTACCTCTTCTCCGACAACGTCATTGACAACACCAGCTGCACTTCGTCTCCAACAGCTGGACGCCCGACATTGAAGGGACGCCTTCATGTGTCGCTGTCCGGCTACCTCGACTACACATCTTCACACCGGTTCTTCGTCGCCGCCACCGTCGAGATGTCCTCGACATCGCCGCCACCACGACCACTTTGTGCGGCATCGTCGTGATCCCGTGTGCACATCGGTCTGATCAGCCGACCATGTGTGCGGTGTCGTCAAGGCCGCGTACCACGCCTCCAAGCATCGGGCTACCACTGCGTCGCCTCCTCGTGGTCGCCACTGACTTGAGAAGCGTCTTCCAAGGCGTGACTCCGTCCATTGTGGCACTCGTCGCTGCATCTTCATCGCCGTTCCCGCGCACTGACGACCCCCTACATCGTCTATGCATATGGTCTTCGTCACGCCGTCGAGTTCTTCGCCTACTTCGAGCACCGCCGCCGCGCATCTACATGCTACCCGCGTTGCCACTTCTGGCCGCTGGTTTAGCCACGTCTTCAGTCTTGGTCCACCATGAACACGTTGCCTGAGTCTTCGTCTCTTACTCGACCACTTTGTCTGCTCCGAAAAATGCAGCTGCGCCGGCACTCTCTTCCTCGCCGCTCTATGCTCCGCGACCGTCGTGAAGGCCTTCTCTGCTTGTCCCCTCCGGCACTGGTGTACATGATCATGATGGTCTCTCCCTTCGTGCGCACGGTATTGGCAACACTAGTGCGTGCCTTCATCCCCGACGCGTTCCCGGGAATGGCAAACCCAACGCATGCCTCTTCTACGACGGTCTCGACAGACTTCGGCATCGACCCCTCCTCACGGTGCCTCGACCGCGTCGCCAGCTTCTTCCAGGCGCATCTTCGTGCACCCTCACATTGGCGCCTTCTTGCGCCCGTGGCTTTATATGCGGCTTTCTCAACAGCAACCTTGACTTAGCTTCGTCGACCACGGCTACCTCAAGCACGACTCCTCAACCACGGCTATATGCCCAAGCTTTGGCTACCTCGACAGTCGGCACAAAGGGGTATCATCTTTATGAGCTACTCGCCGGTTTTCTCTCCAGTCGCAGCATACGCACCATCACGATGCTACAACTGCGGGGGATGTCAGTCTGTTGGTTTCTACCGTTGGTTTCTTCTCCAGTCTCACCGTCTATGGTGCTCCCACTGTGACTGCAGGGGGATGTTAGAGTATATTTGGTAGTTGTAGATTATGTGTTCCTGGGATACATATGGAAGTCCTAAACACATAATCTACAACTACCAAACATATATACTCTAACACTCTCAATGCGGCACCTGGATTCCTTTAACCACTAATTTAAGATTTAGTTTAAAATTTGACGGTAGGCAGCGTTGGAGCTGTTAGGATTTGTATTGCAATGGCGGGGCTCCTCGGACTTGCGGAGCTGATTTGTGATGTCGCCTTTTGTTTCTGATTTGTGATAACAATCTCACATCTAATAGCTAGCATGAACACCGATCAGAACTTTTTGGCCAGGTGCATGCAGCGTACAATTAGTGATGCCACGGTCATCTAGCTTGGCCAAAGAACAACGATGGAGCAGAAAGAGGAGAGCGGATTGAAGGTGGCGGACAGATTTCGAGATAGCACAAGGAGAAGCGATGAAGGGTGATAGTTTGGCGAGGCTGTGGAGACGCGAAATCGAGTGCAATCTGGTGAATCAGGAGAGGCGGCCATGACGGCGCGGACTCCTCTGCCTCACTCGATGGCAACACTACGACAACAGCTTCCTCCACGTGAACCTGTCCAGACGGGTAGACACGGACCCCTTCTCATATCAACGGCGGCCTAGACATAGCGAGCCGCACCGGCATGCGCGGATGAACCATGATGTCGGACCTATTTTTGGAATCCACGTGTTTACCGTACCAATCCCTGAATCAGTAGTTGGTACACACAAACAAAGTGTTCTATTGCTCATTCACGCATAATTATACATCTCAGGGTACAGATCATGGTCTTAAGTTACAAACCAGACAGAGGTTAGTATACTAGCATGCGAACAACAAACTTGAAAAGGGAAACACTACTAAACACCACAGGCAACTTGAGTAGACGTCGACCCTATTCGTCATTTTCGTCACCAGCTTCTTCGTCCTCTTCTTCATCTTCTGAATGAATGGTAGCAAGAGTGAGCACATAAGGTACTCAGCAAACCCTATACTAATCAAGGGTATAGATACATGCATATTGGGTCTTAGCAAGGTTTAGGCTATATGGTTCATTTGCATATGGTTCATTTGCAGAAAGCATATTTTATGCATGGTTCAGCAGTCAAGGATCATAGATAAAACAGAGGACTTTGATTGTCATATTTTAGTTAGTTGGCCCTGGAGGAGAGTGATTCGATCCCGCCAGTTCCCAAGTTTTAGTGGGCCTTCGGACCTCAATGGTCTTACCGACTCGGCACACCTGCTATCACTTCCAAAACACGGGCGTCTAATACACCCACTCACATGCCAAGAAACAAGAGGGTGGCTAATCATAGTGAACTCATAACATAGATGTGCCATATGCCGTGACAACGTTTATCCGGATGAATTTTATACTCTGCAGAGTTTGTACATCTTTTCCTATAGGCTATGCACCCTTAATCGGAGAGTACATAATGCTCAATCCATCTTCTCCGAGTAGTCCCACAAGCTCACCACGAAGAGACAGGGGCTAAAATAAAGATCAAGCACGACACTCAGGTCATATTGTGCGGGGATATCACTCCCAAAATAGTCGGCAACAAGCGTTCACTACCCGATGTATTCCCCAGACCAGTCCGCTGCTACATCCAGCCACCGGGAGAATCTTACTTGCAGGAGTACCAAGAAGGTAGGAAAAAGTCCTGCCCATAACAAGTTCTGTGGTAATATGGAAATCATCATGTTTACAGTCACAAGAACCGGTCCTTATGCGGCCAGGGCGATCGCCAACATCCCACAATAGGTGGTCTATCACACAAGCATCACTTCACTATTTGACCTCACCCTCGATCCTTGCCCATCCCATGCTCATCACCATCACCTAACACCAATTGTACTATTCCCAACCCAAATCATACAACAAACCACCAAACTCATTTAACGCATTCATAAAAGTATAAGTGTGTAAAGGTGTGGCAATGTAAAAACATTGCAAGGGATCCTAAGCATACTAGTAACATGGTAATTACGCTATCATTTAAGTAAGCATAAACGATAGTGTATCCTAGGGTTGTCAAGGTCATGGTGAAACAAAGGCAATCAAGGACTAGATACTCATGCTAGAATAAATTGCATAAATATCACTTAAACAAGTAGGATAATAACTACTCAAGCAGTAAAATAACACATAGTAATTTACACGGCTATTTAGGTGCATTGCATAAACCATAGGATCAGCCATGATCAAGGAATGTAGAGCTCGCCTTCGAAGTTAGGGTCTGACTCCTCCTCGTATCCCTCATTCTCGGGGTCGTCCTCATGCTCCTCGGGATCTACGCATAATAACGTCGAAATAAATACTAACGCATAAATAAAAATAAGCCAAATAAAGTAAACTAAACCCAAATAAAACTGATGAAGAGAACAAAGAACATGGTTGGGTTAAGGGCATCGAGAGGAGATGAACGGTACAAGAATCATCGAAAACAGAGTTTGGACGGTGGAGTTACAATCTAAAGAAGCTTAGGGGGGTAACTACGGCGTAAGTGTGTGTAAAAGGGTAGATCAGAGATGCTCTCGAGAACTAAGGGCAGATTTGGGTTCTACAGATTATTTACTATTTTCTGGTATTTTTGGGGATTTTTCCTAAATAGGTAAAGGCTAGAAATAACAATCTGTGTACAAAGGCTGGGTAGCTCTAGTAATTTTAGTTGCACTGTGAGACTGACTAGTGAGTCCGGGGTGTCAGTGGCGCGGGGTACATGGCTCCCACGTGTGTGTGGTGTGAGGGCGGTCCACTCGACTGGGTGCACGCACATGTGGACCGAGGCACTGGCGTGGCAGTGGGCTCCACGGGGCGACGTGGCGAGCGCTGGTTGGCAACCGCGAGGCACGCGGCGGCGCTGAGCTGCGCGCGGTGGCGAGTCGCCGGAAGGCTTGCCGGCGGTGGCTGTGGTGCCGTGCGGGTGCGGCTCGGTGCGGCGAACCTCATAGGCATGATGTGCACGTGCGCAGAGGGTTACGGCGGCGAGGCGAGCTCGCCGGAGTTCCGCGGCGGCGGCGGAAGGCGAAAGTGCGGGCGAGCCGAGTTTGGAGCTGCTCAAGCTGGTGCAAGGGATGCACGCGGGCAAGGCGAATGCAAGAAGGATGTCCTCGTCGTGAGACTCGCAGTGGAGACAGTCGGCGACGAGCAGAGGCGGCGGCGCGAGGCGTCCGTGCAGCCACGGGCCGGGGCTCGCAGGCGCGGGTGTCGGGGAAGGTAGAGGAAGACGGGATCGACACGAGAGGCTAGGTGAGCGAGGGAGAAGTGGCTCACCGGTGGCGGATATGGCGGCGACCGGAGTTGAGGAAGAGAAGGGAAAACTCGAAATTGCGTGGCTGTGGAGGTGGAGGCTCGCGGTGGAGTGGTCGGGGATGAGCAGGGGGTGGGGGGGGGGGGGGGGGGGGGGGGGGGTTTAAGCAGTGCGGAGATAACCGGAGCCGTGAGAACGTGCGACGGTGGCCGACAGTCAAAGGTGCACACGCTTCTCAGGAACTTGGAGCGGGTTCGCGACCTCGGTTCTCGTCCTTTGACGCGGAGCGGCGCATCGTGCAGAGCTGCGAAGCAGTGGCGGGGTCATGAGCTCGGTGGAGTCGCGGCGTTCACACGGCGGCGATGTGGTTTAGCTCGGGGGCGGCAAGGCGGTGCAGGGCGGCGCGCAGACGCGCGTGGACTTCGCGGGCGCGGGCTGCGGCGCGAAGCGCTTGTGGAAGGCTCGGCGAGCTGGCTCAGTGGCGCGTGGCACGACGGTGAGCAGCGCGGGACACGCGGCGGCGGCGTGGCGCGAGGAGGACGACGACGCGTCGTCCTCGTGCTTGCGGGCCGGGCTATGCCGTGCGTTTGGGCCGGAAGGAAGGGAATGAGTGCGTGGTCTGGTGAGAAAGGAAGAGGGGAGTTGGGCCAGGGAGATGTGGCCCAGAAAAGAGAAGGAAGAGGGACATGGTTTAAACATTTCCAAACTAGGTGAATTCCAAATAAATCCAAATTAAGTCCAAATCAACTCAAATAAATCATAAAATTTTGTAACACCAAATCTTTAAACCAGAAATCATGTTGACATGTTCCCATTCTAGATTATTTTATAAAATTCCATTTCTCCTATATTTTTGCTAGCATTAATGAACTTTTATTTTAGAAAATTCTAAATGAGAGCAACTCCAAGAGACTAGGTAAAACATGTTTTTTTCTCTAAATACAGCTAGTACTATTGAAAATAGCTTTCCAACCGTCTCTCTAAATCTATCGTTAAAATAGCCAGCTCTCCATTCCACGTTTCTAGCTAGCTATATTTAGCTAGGCACCCTCACCCTCTATTTCTTCTTCCCGCGGGGCCTTGATAGTTTAGAGAGTCTGATGGTTTACTCTAACTTTTTTAGGTATGTTTTATTTTAGAGAATAGCTAAAATTAAGATTTAGCTAGTCTTTTTTTTTCTAAGCTCTTGGAGTTGCTCTAATTCTAAGAAATTTTGCAGAGTGATTTTTATTAATCTGTTATTAAAATTTGGGATGTGACACATAACGGCCCAGCGGGGCAGGTTACCACTGCGCTGCACGGCTTGAGTCGTGTGTCTGGGGTCTCCATCAGACCTGACTTAGTAGTAAGTGTCGACTCATCCGGGTCACTTCTTTTCATCTTTTACTTCTTGGCTGGCTGGCTTGATGCTCATCCTCTCCGTACGTCCTCCACAGCGAATGACATCGAAGGCGGCTGCCGTGGCCTGGCCAATTTTTTTTATTTTTGTGCGCCACTATTAATGCCTATTTTTAGCTATGTTGTGGTTGCTGCGTTTTGGATAGCCGCAGCTGCAGTTGTTTTTGACCGTCGCCGTAGTGCATCTATGTTGTTGTGGTAATTGATTGAAGTATGTAGTCCCCGAATTCAACTTTTGTAAACGGGCCGAAACGGAGTTGCGGACCATAGCCCTTTTATGCAAGCGTGTAAATGGTGAGCACCTCTGGTCGAAAAAAAAGAAAATGGTGAGCAGGAGCACGGCACTAAATGGATGCCACAAAACTGCATGAGACCACGAGATCAGTCGAGCGGCTTGGAAAGCTCACGATCAGCAGGCTGGTTGTTCCACAATTTCAGCCACTACATATTAAATCTCAAAGAGGTCGTCAGCCCACAATTTCTCTACTACATATTAAATCTCAAAGAGGTCGTCAGCCCACAATTTCAGCTGGAATTTTCAGTTTTCAGACCATCCGAGTTTAAGACAAATTCAAATTCAACTCGAATTCAATCATCCGAGTTCAACTCGGTTTCCTCTTATAGCTACCGAATCCACCTTATTCACATCTACAGATGTGCTCTAGCGGTAGCAGCCCCATGTGCTCTTGCTTGGTGACAAGATATTTGGGTTCCAATCCTTTTCTTTTTCGTTTTTTTCTTCCTTTTCCATAGACCATAGCGTGGAGGGTCGTGAATGCAATAGTTTGTGGATCAAAGAAGTAGAAACATTTGAAACATAAACAGAAAAAAAAAAGAAAGAACAAACAACTTTTAATGTCTTTTCTTTTTCTATTTGAAAAATACCTTTCAATACCAATATGTTTTATTGAAGTGTAAACTTGTCTAATACTTTTTCATTAAAATGTACCAAATAAAGTTACTTAAATAAACGGATAAAACATTTATATCAACTGTTAAATCTAATAATACAGTATGTTAGCGGTCAAAATTAGAAGCAATGCTATTTACAATAAAACATTATAGAGTAGTTTTCAATGTATTTATTACTTTGTACATTAATAAAAACATTTGTCTTGTAAGTTGTAACCCGTAGCAACGCACGGGCAAAATGCTAGTAAATAGATAAGCCTCAAGGTATTGACGAGTTGCTAAGCGTGGAGGAAAGGAACATTGCCTGCATTCAGGGGGTGGCGGCACAAGTTTTATAAAATAAACAGGCCTAATCTTTCACCTAGGATCACCAAAACATACACATGGTTTGTGTCTGCAACCTACAATAATTGAAAACACACGAAAGGTTCTGACAAAGCGTTTAGATGCGACATGGAAATAATTAAAGAAATACGTGGTTAATAAGGAACGTTAACTCTTTCCGGTGGTTGATAAGAAAATTTCTCAATAGACAAAAACCGGGGGGGGGGGGGGGGGGGGGGGGGGGGGGGGTGGGGGGGGGAGGGGGATGTGCCTACCCCTGAGTAGGACAAAGTTTATAGTGAAGCCTACTCAGGATTGCAAAGTGT
>JAAXCT010003078.1:0-46076 GCA_012490785.1 Eragrostis nindensis | reverse complement strand
TCAAAAGCTTCGGTGCTTTTATTATCAACGATATTAAAAAAAATCTTACTATATATAGCTACACTAGATATTAGTACGTGCGTGTACGTATGGTAACGCGCAACGGAGTCGTCGTGATGGCGCAGAAACCGTGATATTTTTCCTCTCGCACAGATTTGTTTGGAAGAAAGAAAATGGCCTCTCGCACAGATCAATATAAAAATGGCACCAAGGAAATGGCAGAGTGATGTGTGACTAAAAAAAGGAAGCGAGCAGGGGAGACGTGGTCCACCTGCGCGCGGGCGCCAACTGGGTCGACTCGTGGAGGCGGTTGGTATATTTGTGGTGGCCGAGGCGGTCAGCACCGCATTGCCGCTTCTTCCTTCCTTCTCACCCGCCTCAAGAAAAGGCAGCAAAGCCCAAACGCACCCACCTCCTCCTCTCTCTCTCCCGTTGCTTCATTCATCCGTTCCATTCCCATATAGTAGTACTACTAATCCGGGCTGGGGCCACGGTCTTCTTCTAATTAATCTCTAGAAGGGGGAGAGAGAGGTGCAGATATATAGATAGACAAGGAGAGGAGAGTCAGAGTCTTCTCTGTTGAGGAACTCTGAGCTGAAGATTTTTTTTCGTCGTCGTCGTCGTAGAGGCAACAACAACAAGGATGCCGACCAGAGCCATGAACGGATGTTCGTCGAGTCCTCCTCCTCCGGCAGGGAGGCGGAGCCGGTGCTCTGCGCCCCTCGACCGCGCAGGGTCCAGGTCCATCCCTGCAGCGCCGACCTTATCCTTGGCCCGCCCCCCTTCCTCCTCAACATCAGCAACAGCAAGAAGGTAATTAGATCGTCCTCCAGTTCTTCTGTGTCTCTTAAAAAAAAAAAGAAATCAATTTATCCTCTTGTCCATGTTTGCTCACGAAGATTCGTCTTTTTCAGCAGAGGGAAGGCAAGGCCAAGGCGCCGGAGGTAGAGATCGACGGCGACGGGGACGGAGGCTGGGCGCTGTTCGGCGGGTCGCCGCCGGCGCGCGCGGACAACCCGCTGGTGCACGACCCGCACTTCCTGCTCAACCAGCGCCTCCCCGACTCCTCGCCGTCGGAGCTCGGGATTTTTGACCACCTGAGCCGCCACAACAGCCACCGCCCCACGTATATTAGCAGCAGCAGCAGTAGCAACAACAGTTTTGCCCCGTCGTTGGCGCCGGCCGTGAGGATCCAGGGGTTCGACGTCGCCTCCTGCCGGAGTTCCCACAGCAACAGCGGCGGCCGCGTGCTGTCCGCCCGCGCGTGAGCCAGATCCGGCAGCCCGTTCGAACCCGAAGGAAGGCCTCAATCTTGTACAGTTTTCGCCGGCCGGCCGGCGATCTAGCGTATCAGTTATGCTCCGTGTGTTTTGTTTCGTGGTATATACAGGGTTCTTCTATTAACATCAGAATAGGGAGGAGAGAGAGACTTTTAGGTTGATGATCACCGATACACAGCAGGGAGGGTCAAAGGGAGAGAAGAGGATTTTTTTTCCTATAATTTTTCTTTCACAACAAGCTTTTGGGTCTTGTGTTGTTTGTTGTACACTACTACTACTAGCATCTCTTGTTCGTTCGGCTGAGTCGGGTGCTCTGTAGATATCATCAATCAGTCGGTTGTGTTCTTAGTTGAGGAGTCCTGGATGGTGAAGAAAAATGATGGGAGTACTTGCTTAAGCAAGCCATCTTACCACTTCCATGTAAACCATGGTTGTATTGTAACGTGTACATAAAAAAGCATGATATGTATTCTCAAGTCCGCATCATCATCTCTGAGATGTTCCATTCTCCTTTTCTTGGTTTTTTTTTTAAAAAAATTCCCAGAGGGTCATCTCCTGTTTAATTTTGAACAGCAGGGGGTCATCTCCTGTTTAATTCCGAACAAGAGAGGGTCATCTCCTGTTGTGAGGCCCAAAGGCATGATGTTGAGCTGTTCGAGTCCCACCGGCTGATCGTTCGACTGGAATTACGGGATCTGGTTGGTTGTTGGCAGAGCAAGCAAGTCGTTTCGTCCTGGACATGTTGAGCTGGTCTTAGATTACCAGTAATGCAATGGTCAGTGGGAAATTAAGCAGCGGCACCTCTCCGTCGCACGCGCCATTGACCGCCGCGAGCGAGAGGTGTGAGTGAGAGAGAAGGAGAAGCGTCACGGCCTCGGCTTCGATGGCATCCGTCCACCGCCGAGGACGGCGACCCAGCTCCGCCGTGAGACGCGCACGCAACCACGTAGCAGCACCGTCGCCGTCGTCACATGAGCCTCACCCGCCTTTCCCCGCGCCATCACGTTCCGGTCAGTCCCATGTCGCTGTCAGCTGTCGCGCCCGGGGATTCGTCGACCCGCGGCTGGTCGCTGGATGCCCGCCCGCCCGCCCGCCCGCGGCCACGAGCCGGCGAAACTTCCCAGAAGCGGTGGATGGATGGATGCATGCCGGGCGGCAAGGTAGGGGCAGAGTGACGTGACGGCCGCTAATCACCGCCGATGGAGCAAATTAGGATCTTGTACTTGTCTCGTTGTCTCTAGCTTTTCTTCTCTCCTTTTCTCTTCCAAAAACGTCGTTGCCTGTAGCAGCTGGTCGCCTTGTTCTTGTTGTTCGGCAATTAGCGTCATGTCTTTTGCGCCCGGTTTTGTCAAGACGTGTTTGAGTCCACCTGGCGCCTGGTGAGTTTCCAAAGTGCATCTCTCCTTTTGTCCACTTCCAACTTCGTAAATATTCTTCTTTGCAATACAACCAAATTAGCGTCCGCTTGGATCATCGATTAACATAACTTCCATTTTGTGCCGTAGCGCGAGTGCTTGTTTCTGAACATACAACTGTTCAGGGATTTAGTACTATATGTTTGCAGCGTCAACCAAGTTGCATGTCTGAATTCTAATACAGGCAGACACGCCCACATCTTGTTAACTCAGTTGTATTCAGAACCTAAGAGCAACTCCAACAGCTTACCTATATGGGTACCAATACCTAAAAACAGATTTTTAGGTAGTCAAAACTCCTCCAACAGAGTACCTATATGGATACCAATACCTAAAATTTTTTGGTAACTACCAAAATCATCCAATCGAGTACCCAAAGAAGAGTAGCCGCTCCTGCGTACCTATCCACCGTTTCCACTGGCGGGAGAGACATTTCGTCTCCCGCGCAGCCGCCTGCCGACTCCGCCCGGCGATCGGGATTTCGATGGGATTCGAAGAAGGGGAGGCGGTGGAGTGGAGGGGCCTTGGGGCGGAGGGACGGGCTTGGGCTCGCCCGCCGGCGACGGGAGAGGCGGCGGCGCGCCGGGCGGGAGTCGGCAGGCGGCTGCGCGGGAGACGAAATGTCTCTCCTGCCAGTGGAAACGGTGGATAGGTACGCAGGAGCGGCTACTCTTCTTTGGGTACTCGATTGGATGATTTTGGTAGTTACCAAAAAATTTTAGTATTGGTATCCATATAGGTACTCTGTTGGAGGAGTTTTAACTACCTAAAAATCTGTTTTTAGGTATTGGTACCCATATAGGTAAGCTGTTGGAGTTGCTCTAAGGGACTGCCAAAACAGTATTGAAATGTTCAGTATTCAAAAGGTTGGGTTGTCAACAGCTACGATTATTCCGATTAGTCTGACCAGACCCACGAGGGATTGACTAATCGTGTCGCTGCCGACTCCAAAGAAAAGGAGCGTTTGTTGTGCTCGCGTGCACTCTTGGGTGCTGTCCCACTACGCCTAGTCCTGGATGCACCCCTTCTCCCGGATTCCTGTCGCCATCGCCTCTCCATTTCTCCTAATTTCTTTTTTTTTTCTATTAAGCAGGCGAGAAACGAGGAAATTCCAACGAGTTGGCTTATCCATCGTAATAAAGTGCGTTGTTGCCTGATTATTGATGAATAATTGACGCTATCCTCCAGACCTAACACTATACTGCTGGGATGTCATACATGATTTTCCTTTTTGTGCTCACAAGGTGAGTTCACTTCTTTTCCCTTTTTCAACTGTAAAATGCAGTGCAAATTAGCACATACTGCCCACAATTAGTTTGTTTCCCTTAACTAACACTAACCCAACTGGGAGCCAAAAAATAATGTCTTATAGCAATCAGGTTTAAACATGAATATAGTTTAATGAAAGTAAAGCTAAAAATTTGAAGGTCGGATAAGATTACCACGGATCAGGACTTTGACAACTGACAGGTCGTTGGCGTTCGCAGCATCCACATAGCTGCCCCGTCATCATCATTGTCACCATTGAACTACTACCTGTATCATGTCAGCAGAGTGTTTTGAAAAACAATATCACGTGAGAAATTAGTTGGAGGCAATGCGTTAGAAATGCGGAAGCAATGAAGCATACTCTTTCTATGTTACAACATCACATATGAGCTTTCTCACAGCTTGACTTTGACTTGTTCATACACAACAATATAAAGAAACAGGATCAACCGTGTTCACCTAAGTTTATCACGTTGGAAACTCGCATGGAATTACTTGCTTATCTAGGAGCACACATAGGTATTTATGATGCGTATGCACATAATACAGCATGCTAAATTGCGAATAATGCCAGGGCGGCATCGCCACTTAGCTACAGATACCTGCACATCTGGCTATGGCAGGTGGAATTCTTGTGGGATTAGTCAAATCGCAAATGTAGTCAAGCACAGCACAAATGATCTGGTTGCCGTCACCTTTAACGTGCTTGGAATTGCCACGTGCAATCAAATGAAGAGTGATTCACCTAAAGCGAAAACGAAATGGAATTGCTTTGCAGAGGGGGCAAGAACAAAGCAACAAATCAGCCCACTTGTAAAAGACAAGACACATCCTTCGGAATTCCACTAACCGGTTGCAGCATGATTCCAGAGGAGCCACTATGTGTACTAGTATATAAATTCCCTAGTGTGCTGAATGGTGACGTTGAGAGCGACTTCCATAAACACAAGCATATCAAACAAGAGTTTGATCAAATCACTACCTAAGGGAGTTCAGACATAATTTATGACGTCGGAATGCCCAAGTTCGCAAATAGGATGAAAGATAATTATCTATGGGAAAAAGTGCAAACTTGTTATGTTTTCGTCATTGTCAGATCTTCTATAGGATGCAAATCACCTTTCTACGAACATCAGATGAGAATTATGCAGTGCAGCCCGAGGGAGCTGTCCTAAATCATCTCTGGAGTTCATAGGGATATACTGCCTTTTCCTAAAACCAACAGGAGTTTCATACAGTTTGGTAAGGTTTCATGAGTGAAGTAATGGAAAATAGGCTAACTATGGCTTGCCTTCAAGAGACATCAGAAAAAAGCAGTGTCATCACTGATAAATGGAAAATGAAATAAATTTGTGTGCAGAAAAAGGGAAGTTGATTATACCAGTTAAAGAAGCAAAAGCTAAGGCCCAACCAACTCAACAATGGGCTTTCTAGCCCACTGGACTTGCCAAATTACTTCACTTGGTCATATGTGGGCGGCCTTTGTTGACCATTCAGGCCGGGCGCACTACCCGTATTTGGCAGCCCAGCCCATACCAGAAACAGGATTGCCAACAAGCGCACGCATCCTGATTCTCAAAAAAAAAAAAAAAAAAAAAAAGGAGAGAGAGAGAGAAAAAAGAAACAAGCGTACGCATCCCCCTCGGAAAAAAAACTAAGCGCACACAACTATTGACCGCCTTATATAACAGTGAAATACCTGTTGGATATATGTTCAAATCCTATCACGAGCGAATATGAGTATATGGTATCGTGAATATCAAATCTGACAAAGAAACCTATTTTTCACTAGATGAAATTTTTTGTTACCTCCTGAATCCAAATGAGAACCGTACGCACGTGGCTATGGCTTCTTCAAGAACAAATGAACAGAAATGGGTCAATATTCAAGTAAGGATGGCAGATGGCTGCAACTGGTAGAAAGGGAGTCAAAATAACGGCGAACGGCGATGGCATCACACACGAAAGTTCTGGTGCTACCGCCCTTGCGGTGCTACCGTGCTACCGAACACTGTAACACCGTAAATATGCATCGAAAAATTGCAACAAAAATATGAATGGATAGTGCATGCAACGATCTACGATTCATATTTTGGGTTAAGGTGCAACGGAAGCTTGTGCAAGAAGATACAAAAAAGAGAAATCAGGCTGTGAACAGTGCGGGTTGCAACTGTTCATCATGAACCCGCAACCCGTTACTATTCAAAGTCTGATTTCTCTTTTTTGTATCTTCTTGCACGAGCTTCCGTTGCACCTCAACCCAAAATATGAATTGTAGATCGTTGCATGCACTATCCATTTATATTTTTGTTGCAATTTTTCGCTCATCCATTGAGGTGCTACCGCGGTTGGGAGCACGGTAGCACCACAACCCGCGGTAGCACCAGAACCTTTCTCCACACGTCACACACACGATGATCAAAAGGTGTGCCGGTCAAAGCAGGAGCTGAGAATTCCAAACTTTTTTTTTTTCATGCGTAATTTTATTCAAATGAACACACAAGACGAATGCTGCACAAGCCGCATCTACCGACCATCATAAAACAGTCATCATTTGTTTTGCCCTCAACTAGCGTAAGTATGTGCTCTCTATAAGTGCAATTGCTAAGCTGCAAATTGCACGCGCGTTGGAATCATGAAAGTAAACTGCCACACTGACATTTTGGCATCTACTGATTTTGAAGCAACTGGCTATGCCACGCGTAGTAAGAAAAGACCGATCTTGGAAAATCTGCCACTGACATTTTGGCATCTACTGGTTTTGAAGCAACTTGCTATGCCACGCGTGGTAAGAAAAGATCGATCTTGGAAAATTCAACCAAGACATAGAAGCAGCTAAGTAACGATGTGTCTTACCTTCTAAACTGGCGCATATAGTCAAATATCTTGTCTCTTTAGTCACTCATGAGTCTGTCAGATCCTCTGAAGAAATTGATGCACGTAGTTGCGTATGGTATATTCCAAATGGCCCCATCAGGAAGACCTTTCTTCGAACAGATCCTGCACGAGAAAAAATGGTCAATTCCACGGTGCAGGACAGCACGAAAGGGAGTTAAAACTACCAAGTTGCAAGCACTTGCGTTCAATATTTTCCTACTGTAGGTTCCCGAGACAGGCCAACAGGATTGAAGATTTGAGGTTGATACTGTTGGCAGGCAGCCGCTTTGGCCCAGTACACACTGGTCAAAGTTCATATCTTCGTACACATTTTTTTTAAAGGAAAATATCTTCGTACATATTGATTATGAATAGACCAGCAACTTGCCTAACGAACTAACAAAGTTATACAAGTAGCCAAGGTCAGAACAAATGATAAGCAGCTTTTTTGACAACTAGGAATTTAGCAATGTTTAGGGTATAGTAGTAGTATAGGACTCCTTGTCCTAGTCTAGTATTAAGTCATGTAACCTATATATATTGCCCCCTATGTGGGGGGGGGGGCGGGCTATTATCAACACACAGTCATATTCATGACATGGTAGCCCCAATGCATCTGTCTTTACCGCTTTTAAAACAAAACGTCGGGAATTAAACATGGTGCCTATATCTCCCACAAAAAAAGGAGAGAGAAATGCTGCCTATATCGTCACACCCTTGAGGACAAACCACAGGTTAACTTAGTTTAATTGTCAATAAACACATGGAAAGTGGAAGATAAACGCTATCTTGCTATGCTAGTGAAAAATTTTACTGCCATCGGGCACCTATTCAGGACTCACGAGTGTAAGTTGTCGACACATGTTCGTGAACAAAAGTCACCATCCATCCCCCGTAGCCAAGCTCCTGGCAATTGTAAAAGCAGATCACAAGATTCACGGCTGTAGCATTCATTGAAGACTTTGGCAAGTGAAAAGCAAATGCTAACAGCACTTGACTTCACCAACATGCAATGAAAAAGCTGTTTGTTGCACAAGGATCCTGTCAATCAAGAACATGTTCAAACTAGTCTTACAAAAGAGAGAAAAAGAACGCGTTCACACTCCAGCAACAGAAGTCAGGAACCTACGGCTGCAATAGTGTAAATGCCTAGCGTCATGCTTAGACCGACCCAGATGCTTATAAAAGCCAACTTATGTTGAACAGAACAAAAGCCGGACTGGAGAAAGAGTACAAAACTCCATACCTTCAAGATGGCAGAACCTCAGCGAACAAGCAGCAACGGAGCTGCTCATGGTGATTCTGACACTGCATATGCATCAAATGAAATGCCGCCAAAGAAACTACAGAGATCTGATTCATTGCATATAGAGGCTGCAAAGATTCCTGGTGGTCAAACACATGCAGCCAAGGTCTGTTCTGTCCCTTACTCTTCTTCAATCAGACAACAATCCTTATTTTTGCTAAAACTCAAATACATGTATGGAAAATTTTTCAATTCTCGTCAGTTTAAGCACATCAAAATTGACAACAATTATCACATAAAGATACCACCATGCACTAAGAATTCGAGATTAGTGTATCTTTTATCTTTTATTCTTAGTAACAATTGTAGGAGTATTTTTCATGCATGCAATGTAAGTAACTAAGAATATCAGTTGCTTAGTCATCTAAGGATTTTGCATAACTAAGCACCAAAGCACATTATCATCTTTCTTTGAGGCAAATGTAATCTGATCCGAGTTTGCATATTGATACTGAAGGTTGGCTGGGCAACTACACTACATTTGGCATTCCAGAGTATAGGTGTGGTTTATGGGGACATGGGGACCTCTCCCCTCTACGTATTCTCAAGCACCTTTACGAGTGGGATCAAGGACACAGATGACCTCCTTGGAGTTATGTCTCTAATTATCTACACCGTGGTTCTCCTTCCATTAATAAAATATTGTTTCATTGTCCTGCAAGCTAATGACAACGGTGATGGTAAGTAAATAAGTTCCCTACATCATCGCAACACAACATTTACTATGAATATAGTCAAGCTCTTTTAAGAATAGAGAAGAAGGCAAATTCTTTTTGTTTACAAGCATCTGTTCAAAAATAAAAAAAAACAAAGTTAGAACAAATTTATTAAGTTTACACTATAGTATCTTTCAGAATATATTGTAAATATGGCTATGAGCATTAAACATATGTTGCTAAAAACAGATAAAACACAACAGACCAACATTATTTATTTCATGAAAGAGCTAAACATCGAACGATCTTGCAGGAGGAACATTTGCACTCTATTCATTGATATCTCGGTATGCTAGGATTAGCTTGATACCAAATCAGCAAGCTGAAGATGCAATGGTCTCTCGCTACAAGTTAGATTCCCCCACAAATCGTAGCAAGAGGGCTCATTGGATCAAGGATAAGATGGAAAACAGTCCAAAATTTAAGGTGATGCTTTTCCTAGTGACAATCCTAGCAACATCCATGGTGATTGGTGATGGTGTGCTAACTCCATGTATCTCAGGTGGGTTGAGTATCCTTCCTTGCTTTGCTCATCTCACGTAGGAAATGTTGCGTACAAGGGGGTAGTTGAGAGATAGGTGGATTTTTCAAACATATAAATCAGAAATCAGTCCATTTGTTTTCTCCCTCTGGTTTTTCAATCGGCGACGTTAGGAGCAACTTTCTTAATTCTAACCTTAAAAGTTGTCCTAAAGTCATTAATTAAAAACTGTAAGGAGTCTGAATTAGTTTTACACACGCTCATGCTAAAAATATAATAGGAGCTCAAATATGGTAGAGGAAAACTGCCATAAGAACTTAAGAGAAAGCTCTTATCCTGCTAGGTAATGCAATGGGCACTGGTCATCAGAACATATTTGCAAGGATGATTTGTTTCCACAGGAACTTAAAATGTTTTCTGTTGTGTTGCAGTGCTTAGCGCTGTTGGAGGGATCCAACAATCTGCAACGTCCTTGACTCAAGGTATACCAAACAATATAACTAATGTATACCAGAGAGTGTTATATCAGTTTAAGCAACTTGAGTAATATTTGGGATGACAATCTGACCTTGACCCATCAACAGGACAAATTGCTGGCATCGCAATAGCAATTCTGATTGTCCTCTTTCTTGTTCAGCGGTTTGGCACAGATAAAGTTGGTTACACATTTGGACCTATAATCCTGACATGGTTCATCTTGATTGCTGGTATTGGAGTTTATAATTTATTCAAATATGATGTTGGTGTTCTGAAAGCATTCAATCCGAAATATATTGTGGACTATTTCAAAAGAAATGGGAAGGAGGGCTGGATTTCACTAGGAGGTGTTATTTTATGCATTACAGGTATATTTGCTTCCATGAGCCCATGACAGAGTCATCTTAATATCTTTCTATATTTCGACATGGGGGATTCCCCACCTCCATTTCACATGTAACGGAGGTCCATGTAGAAAGCGAAAGAGAATCCTCAATATCTTAATGAATAAATTACTGAACTTACATAATTGTGTAGTTATAGAAATAAAATGTATAGTTTTTTTTCGTTTTTATTAACGCATATTGTTTTTTTTTTTGAAACAGGAACGGAAGCAATGTTTGCTGACCTTGGTCACTTCAATGTGAGAGCAATTCAGGTAAGCACATCTCCCAATCCGGCCTTTCACTACCAGAGTGCACACAATAACTACTGGCCACTTGGAGGAAACATATTTTGATAGATTGTGCTTATGAAGAAACTCCTTATTAGCGCGTGGAGAAAGTATTACTACAAGTGGAAAAAGATCATCTACTGAAAGAAATAGTTGGAACTTTGAAATAGTTATTCTTGATATTTCTATTGGTTAGGTTAGCACTTACGACAGTTTTTTCTGCACCACAGATTGGCTTTTCAGTAGTTCTGCTCCCTTCAGTACTACTAGCATACATTGGACAAACTGCATATCTCCGTATCCACCCGGAAAATGTTGCAAATACATTCTACAAATCAATTCCAGGTGAGAATTTATAAAGAACTAATGATCAACTAACAAATGGCATGATTCTGGCATTGAAAGCATTTAATAAGCTCGTGAATTTTATTGCCAGGCCCGTTATATTGGCCAACATTTGTGGTGGCTGTAGGAGCTGCTATAATCGCAAGCCAAGCTATGATATCTGGTGCCTTTGCAATTATTGCTCAGTCCCAGATTCTAGGTTGCTTTCCACGAGTACGCGTGACCCACACTTCCAAAAAGTTTGAAGGGCAAGTCTACATCCCGGAGATCAACTACACGTTGATGATTTTATGTGTAGCTGTTACAGCTATTTTCCAAACTACAGATAAGATTGGCAATGCATATGGTAAATTCTCAATGCTAGAAAAAAGTATCCCTCCCACATACCCTAAGATATATGATCTTTTAGCTTGTTCTGATAATATTAGAAGCCGAACAAGAATGCTCCACTTTTCAAATACCTGGTCTTATTCCATTCATGAAGTATCAGTTATATGATATTGATAGTTTCATCATATTATGCAGGTATTGCTGTTGTCTTTGTGATGTTTATAACAACGCTTCTAGTCACTCTAGTAATGGTCATGATATGGAAGACAAGCCTGCTATGGATTGCGCTATTTCCAGTCATATTTGGTGGTGTGGAGCTAATATATTTGTCCTCAGCATTCTACAAGTTTACTCAAGGTGGCTACTTGCCACTAGTTTTTGCAGCGATTTTGATGTTTATAATGGCCACATGGCACTATGTCCATGTTCACCGATACAATTATGAGCTCCAGAACAAGGTATCAAACAATTATGTGGCAGAACTAGTAGCAAGAAGAAATCTTGCCAGGTTACCAGGAATAGGTTTTCTGTACTCTGAGCTTGTGGAAGGCATCCCACCCATACTTCCCCACTTGGTGGAAAAGGTACCTTCAATCCATTCGGTTCTTGTGATTGTCTCCATAAAGTACTTACCAATCAGCAAGATAGAAACAAATGAGCGGTTCATCTTCCGATACGTGGAGCCAAGAGATTTCAGGGTATTCCGATGTGTGGTGCGCTATGGATACAACGATAAAGTAGAAGATCCAAGAGAATTTGAGGGCTTACTTATTGAGCATCTGAAGCAATTTGTCCATCAAGAATCATTCTACGGACAAGGAGGAGATCGTTCAGCAGAAGAAGTAGGTGATGCAACAGAGTCTTCTACTGGAATCCAAGAGACAAGAATGCCCAAAAGCTTATCAGATGGAATCACATTTGCTCTACCAAATGAATGCATCGGCGAGATACAATTAATTCAGAGAGAGATGGATGGTGGTGTTGTCCATATGCTAGGAGAAAATAATGTGGTAGCAGAAGCAAATGCAGATCTCTTTAAGAAGATAATAGTTGACTATGCCTACAATTTCATAAGGAAGAATTTCAGGCAACCAGAGAAGATAACCTGTGTCCCTCATAACAGGCTGTTGCGGGTGGGAATGACATACGAGATCTAGATTGCTGCTGGACTTCGTAGTATACTGCTATACCACGATTTTATGGAAAGACTCAAAGAATTAGTTGCTTGACAGCAGAGTTGGTCTCTTTTTCAGTATACAGTCAGGAAAAAGGAAATGCAAGGAAGGGTAAGGGTAAATAACCAGCCTACCTGACAGAACTGAATAGATAAACTAGAGTACGTATAGTGGGCGTCAATGCCAAATGTTTGTCAACAATGTTCCTAGTGTCATTGATCAGATTGTCTTACGTTGAAAAATTGAAACCATGGTATATAAATTAATGTTTTACGTGTTGTCAAAGAATAAATTGAATAATAACTTGGGATTTCTTTTTATCTGTGATCAGTCATGCTATACTGCATAGAAAACATGCCCTGAAGATTGCCAATGATAAATTTTGTGTTATCATTGTTAATTTTTCAAGCAACCGATTATGATAAAATGGGAAGACACTTCTGAGTTTGAGTCCTTGCACCAAACTAACACGATTACGTGGACGAATTTAAAGAACAGGCCGCAGATGAGGTAAATCGTTCTAAAAACCACATAGATAGTGGAGAATATGCAACAACTATCACCCCTTCACCTCAATCGGACGCATGCACTAGGGTTGAAGCGGTAATGCATCATCGAACCGCGCATCCAACAGGCATTTCATCAAACAGATGAGGGGCAACAGGATAGAGAAGCTGAAAAACTGCAATACTTCACGAGATTGTACCTTGACATACCACCAGGATCGATTCACAAGCTCGACTGATCCATTGCTGCTACGAGGTACCGATCAGCATCTTCTTTTCTGCGATTCAACAGAGTTCCTAAGGGATCGTGTTAGAGTTCGGAAAAAGGGATGGGAAACAGCGGCGGTGAGTGGGTCATCGATCACCTGAGAGGGCGGCGCCGCGGGGATTCACTGAGAGAACGGAGTTATCGCCGTCGATTGCCGCGGCGCGCGCCGACGTGGGGAAATTCCAATACGCGCGTGCAAAATGCAACCGCGCGGCGGCCGCGGTGGAATGGGGTGAGAGAAATCTCAAAACGCGCATTTGATGTGGGCTTGGCCCGGAAGCAGATTGACGTATATGGGGGGGGCCAATAGAAACAATTTAGCCTGGCGTCTTCCGGCCTCATGAGTGGTATGTATATGGGCCCTGACACTAACAACACGCTTGTGCCAAACTCTCGGAGGAAAGGCAACGAAATTGTCACCTTAATAATCTGACAGAAACATCATGATCATCCTGCTTGTTAGCACTGTGAGAAGGGAGATCTCTGTGCAGAGCGCGGAAGAAAAACAACAGCTCATGATCTTCCTATTATGAGGTGGCTGCTGATCGAAAGCAAGAAAATTAGGAAATTAGGAATTGGCTTTCGATCAGCTACCGCGATTGATTGGTTTCCAGTTTGCACAAGGAAACGAACAGAGCACAGCGCTGGCAGGCCGGAGTCAGTTCAGACCGACAGCGTTCGTGGCAAGTAAGTCAGACTCCACCTCTTGTTTCTTTCAGAGGTCCAGGAGACCAGGAAGCCACGTCGAGCAGACAGAAACCCCAGATTCTCACAGCATATAGTGGTATTCCTTGTTTCCAATACTCGGCTGATCAGTATGATTGAGCAGCTAACACTTTCAGAATTGTTGCCTTTTTAATACTACTTTTATGATGACTCCAGAGTTTGTTCTGTACTAGACTACTAGTAATGTGGATTAGGTCGCGCTGATGTTATCGTAAAGCGCATCATTAGCAGAACTGCATCAAGGCAACAGAACAGGCAGTAGCCACAGCTGTCGTCGGGGGTTTTGTATATATGGTAGAACAGGACCCTGCAGTTCATCATTGTCCAGCTCGGTACTGTACAGCGCTGCCGCCCACCAAACGGCACTAGTGTTCTGTCAGGTGGCCCGTTTCCTTCGTGCACGCATCGCTTTCCTCCTTCTGCGAGGCTGCCTGCCATTCAAGCTGTAAAGCAAACGTGACCCAGTGTCGGAGAAAGAGTACAAAATCGATCGGCCTGGATTATCCACCCGTTCAGCGTAGTTGTTAAAGCGGACAGAGGGTGCATTATCCACAAGGAGCGCATCTGTTCCATGATTAGTGATTCTAGGCTCTGTACTTCGGTTTATGAAATTACAAATGCAAGTGATTTGTGTTGCTATTAATGCAAACAACTGGTCACTAGTAGTTCGTCAACTTCAGAACAAAAGCAAAGATTCAGAATTGCATATCATGACGGCCAGTTATGTACTACTATATCAGGTTGTTTAATCTGCAGTAATAAGCACCGACACTGCAGACCGATTTGACAACGCATTAACCTATGTGACGAGAATTTTGGCTGCACGCGTGAGCTTTTACTTGAGAAATTCGTCGCTACCCATCCACCAAACAGAGTGATAGAGCCACCGAGCATCGAAAATGTATTTGTTTATCTACCACTTGACGGGGAAATCTAGCTCCATTAGCCAAGTTTTTTTTTTATCAAACGATACCTGTATTAAGTTAAGGAAGGAGTACAACCATACGTACAAATACAGGTACGTATAAGGATACTAAGGACAGCTGTCCAACCCAAAGTGCAAAAAGACCCCTACGAAAAACACAAATTACAACGAGGTCCCTGGGCCTTTCACACAAGCTTGACGAAGAACTCCACCATCGCCGGCCACCACCGACGGCAGAAGAGGTCGCCGCCGCCACAGATCCATCGCCGGAGGAAGCTCCATCGCACACTGGCTTTGAAAAGAACCGGAACAGACACTCACCAAGTGAGATTCGCCATAGCAGATAGCTCGCCCGGTCGGGGACGCGCCCGAGCCTCCTCCAGCTTGAATCGAAGCTCGCCAACGCCGGCAACCGCCGCCGCGGATCCACCGAGCTCGACCCAACACCCACCATCCGCCACCCACAGCTGCAACTATCTCCTTGCACCAAAAGGCCGGCAATCTCGTCACCTCGCCGAGCGCAAAGGGGACAAGACACCGACGAGCTCCTAAAGAAGGGCCCCTCGACGGGAGCCCCACCCCCACAACCCCGCCGCCGGCACCGGAGCAAGGCACCAGCGGGGCGCGGCCGGAGAAGGAGGGACTTATTCGGACGCTTCGCCGTCGCCGCCGCGACCTCACCAACGGCGGCCGAAACCCTAACCCTAGAGCTAAACCTAGGACCTAAGCTCCACGCCGGCGACAGGACCGCCGTCTTCCCCACCTCCAGACAGCCCGCAGGCCACCGGAGGAGAAGAAGACGAGCACCTGCGCCGGCGAGAGCACGGAGCACCCCCGGTCGCCTCTGGATCGCCTCCTCTACACTGTAGCAAGGGGAGAAGACGAAGCGGAGCGAGCGGCCGCCCGTCCCCTATCCATCTTCCATTAGCCAAGTTGGAGCCGCCTGTTGATGCTACCTCTCTGTAGTGATTCTGCTCCCCCACAAGCACCACGAGAAGTTCAGTGTTATCCGTTGATTAAGGAAACAATACACTCTGTTTTTTTGTTTCCTTCCTCTGCCGGAAAGACACGAGTAATGCACTTTGGATGATGCAGAAGATATTTCATTCATGCAGGATATTATTACATGGTGGGAGATTACAAAAGCAAGAAAATAAAAAACAATATATAATGCGCAATATACAGAGTAATTACTTTTTTTTTGCGTGGAAATATACAGAGTAATTACTGAAGCTTGTCCAGAAAGGTAGCTTGCATCGGTCCCAGCAACCAAAACCATTTGGGACTCGAAATCACGTACATGCCCTTCACAATACGTACTACATACATGGAAGCAAAAACAGCGTATATGTACACATACATTGTACTGTACACATGCATGCGCGGCGATCTATCAAATTCAGTGCATCGCAAGCGCCCATGGTGTTCAGATCAGTCCGTACGGCCATCTGCGCGTAAAAAGGTGTCCGACCGGTGGGACGGCGTGGTGATCACTGATCAGGCGGCGGCTTCCTGCAGGTAGGGGAGCATCGCGATCTGGTTCTGTCGGCGCAGCTGGTCGTAGAAGCGGCGGATGAACTCCTCCGCCTCGTCGTCCACGGCGTCGCTGCCCAAGCCGGCCGCCGCTTCGTCCTCGGACGAGTAGTTCGAGACGCGCACCGAGAAGGCGCCCGGCGGCTCGGGCGACGCGAGGTAGTCCTCCCCCGGCGCGAGCTCCCGCAGGAGGAGCCCGGGCGAAGACGGCGCCGGGGAGGCCGCGGCGGCGTAGTACTCGATCCTGGCGAGGGGCGACGCGACGTCGGTGGTGGTGGGGAAGTACTCGTCATCGTCCTCGGCGACGGCGCCGAGGCAGGGGAAGTAGGCGAGGCGGCGCCTGCTGGCGGAGAAGGAGGCCGGGTCGGGGCTGTTGCTGCAGGAGAACTCGTAGTCGCGGCGGCGCAGCGCGTTGCCGTGGCTGCTGTTCCCGTGGTGGTGATGGTGAGAGAGGAGGTTGGCGACGGTGCGCGCGACGGCCTTGTTGCGGCGCTTCATGAGGAGGTGCATGCTGATGAAGAGCTTGCGCTTGTTGGAGAGCACGCCCTTGCGCATCATGAAGAACACCGCGCGCAGGTAGCTCCACATCCGCTTCGCCGCCGCCGGAGCCGTGTGCACCTCCATGCTAGCTTGCTTAGCTTCTCAGCTAGCTGCCGATCCCGACGACGAAGGAGAAAGCAAAAGGTGCAGTGCAGTACGTGGCAAGCAAGGTGTCATGTACGAGCTCGAGCAGCTTGGGATTGTAGGAGGAGGAGGTGGCCGGTTATGGATGGTGCTGGACTAGCTAGGAGACGAAGGTGATCCTGAACTACACAGGAGATTGTTCGTGGTAGGGTCTTGGTCTGGCAATGCCTTTGCCGTGCCGGGTGGTGGAGGTATATATAAGGGAAACCCACCACTCACAGCAGCGGGAGAAGAAGAAAGCTGCAGCTGCCTTAGCCGGGAAGGCAGCACAGCAGCAGGTGATTGTGTTGGTGGTGGCCCGTCGGGCGGCGAGCGGACATATGGATAATTCCCCTCGCCTTTTTGGTCTCGCTGCTGCTTTGCGTGCGCCACGGGCCCGGTACCTTCCTTGCGGCGGCGGCGCCACGCCACCACCACCCGCGGCCCGCCAACTGCCTGTGCACGGGGGAAAGCAGGGGACGACGGATCGAAGCGGAAGAGATGGAGGTCACTCACGCCACGATTTGAATGTTTGCATGACCCCAGGCCCGCCGATCGGCTCGACGCGGAGCCATCGGACGCTTTTTAGTTCTTTTCTTCAGACACGAGGGCCGTGTGTCTGGTTTGTTACTCGTTAGCAGTTGTTCAGATGGCATGATGAATCCACAAAACAGTACTCTGAACTTACAACAGATCCAACATCGTCTTTCTGAATTTTCAGTTGGTTCCATTGTCGTCAGATGAAATTAGTTCTCCTTTTCCTTGAACTCTGATCCGATGGAAGGAACAGGATGCGGCAGCCAGCGTCGCCGCACTCTGAATTTCTTGACGACAGCCACGTGTCGTCCGGACTCTGTTTCCTTAATCTGGTGATCTTTGACAGTACTACTACCGGACTGGATCAACACCAAAAAAGTGGCGGCCATGAACCGTCTCGCCAGATTTCACGAAGACGAGAAATGCTTTTTCAGAAAACTGCAACCAGGAAAAGAACAATGTGAAGGCCACCACCAATCATGGACTCCCCCCAGCAGCCACAGACAAAATCACGAGACTCGCACGTCTGTGAAGACTTTGACTTGTGACGGGTCACCTTAGCCCCGGGGGTAAAGTTCTAAAAGGTCGTGTGAGAATAATCAAAGGCCACCTGATCCATTCTTTGGGCAGGTGTTTCCCAATCCTGTAATCTACTGTGTGTTAGTACATTCAAAGTTTATGAGAAAAATACAGTTACAATCTTGGTCTTCTGTCCACTCCAATGTCGGTCTGGTTAGCTTTGTCAACTGATCCAAGTATGAGATACTGCTTCAACTTTTTCATTCAAATAAAAAGGGGGTCGACGAATTTCCGTAGCCTGCTAGCTGTTGATCCTGCCGTATAGGCGTCAAGAATGGAATTTTGCATTTGTCATGCTTGCTACTGCACGGAACGCAGCGTGTACAAGCCTTGCAAGAAAAGGACAGCCTTTTGCTGAAAGAGCCAAGAGCTTCTTGCTCTATACATACTGCACCGGAGAAAAACAGTGCAGAAGAACATCACCACCATCATCGACATCGACTGATAATAGCATTACCGGCTGAATGCTCGTCACTTTTCCCCTGTACTTGTCAGCAGTTGACACCTTGGCACACATTTTTTTTAGATAATGGAAAAGTTCCCGCCTCTGTGTTTCCACACGCAGCACCACACCTCGGCACACATGGATTAACTAACTGTCCATCGCAACAAAGCAATCCATATATCCGATCCACTTGCGCTGCTGTTTTAGTTTTCTGTTCTGCAAAGCACAACGAAAACGATAGGTGAGTCCATGCCGGAAAAGAAGATGTCACACGCATACATACAAGCAAGCATTATTTTGTTCATCAGGCTGTGGTGCTGTAGACAGTGTAGAAGTGCCATCACGCTTTCTGATCCCTTTCGCCGTGCTTTTTGCTGGTGCTTGCAGAAACCTACACGGTTCGGCTCAAGACGTGGTTTTCCGGTGAGCGACAGGATCAGGAAAATGATAGGTTAGAGCTGTGAGTGATGATGGCACGGCCCTGCTGTTTGTTACGCTGACATGGTTTCATCTCCTTTCCTCTGTGCTCAGCTCCACTTCAGCTTGCAAAACAGATAACAGAATCGCCGTGACTGACGCCGACGACTTCGAAGGCAGGAGCACTCGTTACGGCGCGCTGGTATCTCCTGCGCATCAAAAGTAGAATAAGGTAAGAGACGGGCGAGGTAGAGGATGGCACCGCGGCGGCCACAGAGATCCAGCAAGTGGCGGCGGTCACCTTGAGATCGAGGCCGCGAGCGGAGGCACCGCAAGTGACGCGCCGCCGGATTGGGGAAGCATGAGGGGAGCGGCAAGGAATATACGGTGGGGAAGGGAGAAGGAAGAGCAGGAGGACTAGCAGAGGGCCACTCGAGCGCGGATAACGGCCGCCGGGAAAGAGGGGGCGTTTTGTAAAAACTCTGGATCGCCACTATTAATCGGGATCCAAAATGAGAGGTTTTTAATCACGATCCATTTTAGAAGGTTATTTGTAAAATTTTGGATCGCGATTATTTGTCGCGATCCAACTCAGAGGGTGTTTTGTAAATTGTGTTTGACCGAAGTAAGCGTTCAGGCAGGGACCCGTGCACCGCTGGATGGGATCTGTGCGGTCCAACTCGAGGTCAACTGGGAACGACGACCCCCATGTCAACAAAAACGAAGCTCTAGCCCACGCCGGCGGCGGTTATGGCGGCTCCGGCCATCTCGAGCTCGCCTCCGCTCCATGCTCCGCCGAAAATATCCCCAACCCCGAATGAGAAGATGAGCTTGGTGACGAGCAATACGGCGGCGGCCATGGAGCTCTCCAGGAGCTGTGCGGCGCGACGCCAGGTCCACGGGGCCGTCCAAATCCCTGCCACTCTCGTCGGTGCTGATTTGGTTGGATCCGCACCATTGTTGCATGCAATGGAGAACGAAGGTGTGATTGTGAAGCTGGCAAGGAGTGTAAGGCGGGCTAGCGGCGGCGGGCGGCAAGGGACATCATCAGGCTGTGCCTGTGCGTAACGTAGCATCGGATAGCTGCTCTCCCTCCTCTGCTTCCCCTGGCGCCGACGTCCTCCACGCTCCGTCCTCGACGACACGCAGGCCAGCCTGCAGAACAATGCGAAGGCCACCAATCAATCATGGACTCTTCTTTGAAATCAATAAAGTGGCGGCTTGATCTTGTCCACTGCAATGTCCAATGCCGGTTGGTTTTAGTTAAGCCAAGAGTGGAATATCTTCTGTACTGGCCACTGGTGGAGAGCCTTTCAAGAAAGGGCATGCATTCTTTCGCAGCGAGGACAATCTATGGCGCGTAGTTTAACTACTGGCTAATGGTAGGACCTGGAATAACATGAAATGGATCACTTATATGTACTGAAATTAGCGTTTCTTCAGTTGCCAATCCCGCATGAATCCTTTTTCCAGAGTTCTTTTGTTCGACTTGTTTTCAGTTTTGGGCTTTCACTTTTCGGCAGGTTGCTTGGTCAGGTTTGTTTGAGCCCCTGAATGAGCAGTGCTACTTTGCTCGTCTACTTGTCTGCAGTTGACACCTCGAGTACCATGGATTAACTTGCTACCCAGTCCAGGTATCCAATGCAACGCAGCAACCCAATCCACTTGCGCTGCTCCTTTTAGTTTTCTTTTCTGCAAAGGAAACGAAAAATTGAAAACGAGAGAACTAATGGAGGCCGGAAAGTCCATGCCCAAAAGACGATGGCACACACATATGTACAAGCAAGCAGCATTGTTATTGTTCGTCAGGTGGCGGTGCCGTGCGGAGTCACTGGTCAGTGCTAGTGCTATACCGCCTTTAATTTGTTTCCTTTCTCCACGCTTTTTGTAAATGCTTGCAAACATGGTGTGGCCCAAAGCATGGTTTTTCGCTGCGAGTAACAAAATCAGGCAGACGATAGCAAGTTGAACAACCAAATGTTAAATACCGAAGCATGTGTCCTTCATAATAATGTGAAAGATTATACTCTTTTTCTTTTAATGAACTGGAGGGGCCGGCATGTTATGATATATTGATAAAGAAAACATAGTCTCAAATAAAACAGGTCTAAAGAAAAGAAACAAAAAGGAAAGGAGAAGCTTGAAATATCTAGATGAGCTGTGACCATGCGCTGATCCTGATCATCTATCGATAGGCCATACTAGCTACCATGGCCAGCGCCACCCCACCTCCCTCTCCCCATGTATCGCCAGTCCACCAAGCTGACCTAGGAAGAACTCTGGCAGATCCATCTCGTAGGGCACACACATGTAATATCCGTAGCTGGGAGCGCAGTCAGACAGGTCCATGATCTTCTCCATCGCCTTGGTTTCAAGGTCAAGGACGAAGACGCCGTTGCCGCCGTACACGGCCATCATCGCTCCCTTGTTGAAGTAAAACCACTTGCAGCTCATGAAGTTTTCGTTCGCGGGGACCGTCGATGGCATCTGGATCACCTGAGAGACGACCCAGTTTTTCCCAAACATCTGAGCATGGAGCCATGCGGCAAGTTTACTACTGTCGTCGTCGTCTTGCTGGGTCCAGACATCAACGCGCATGTTGTGCAAGCAAGCAACGGAAAGCCTGCCGTCCCGGCCGACGCACACGTAGGGCAGCCCGCCGGCCGCTTGGATCGGGAGCTTCGTCAAGGAGGCGCGTCCCGTGGCTGCCGTCGCGACTAGCATGTACAGGTCCCTCTTATCTTGGGGTAAAGAGGCATCAACTGTTTCGTCGCGGTACAGCCAATGCGCCGCGCCTTTGTGAACGACGGCGGCTCGCGCCCCCGTCATGCGGAGGCGGCTGCGGTGTCGGATGGCGACGGACGCGCTCCAACGGCCCGTGACGCCGGAGTATACGTGTAGGTGCTGGTGCAAGCGCTGGTCGTCCTGGTGGTAGCCGATGAGGAGCAGCTGGGAGAACGTGGAGTGCTGCCGTGTCGATGGCGGCCGTTGCGATCGGCACAGGTCGCCGTCGGCGGGCGTGAGGATGGCGTGGCCGGCCACGGACATGTTAAGGCAGCGGCACCCCGGTGGCGGCGCGAATTTGTCGACCGCGCCTGTGATGGGGTTGCAAAGGATGATGTCGGTGTGGCTTCGGAAGCAGCAGCTGTAGGTGAAAATGTGCCTGAGGATGACGCCGCGGCTCGACGCCAGGAGGCCGCGATCGTCGTCTTGGTTGTCGAGAACAAATGAAGTGATGCGACTGCAGTCCTCGAGCCCGGGCGGCGACTCCGGCCTCGGCACGAAGATCCGGCGCATATCCCCATCCGGCCCCTTCAAGAATAGGCCGCGTAGGCGCGCGCCGTCTGTCTCCGGCCAGATCCGCCGGAGGAAGTCCGGGTCGGTGAAGAGGCGCAGCCACCGCCTGCACGTCGCCGCGCACCGGAAGAGGTCTTTCACGTCGCGCACGCGGGAGAACACCTCGACGAGGACTTCCTCCAGGAGGTCCGTAACGCGGTCCGTGCCTCCGTCGGCGCCGGCGCCCGTGCTAGCCATGATCGTCGGGTTGCCTAGAAAAACACTCCGCTAGGGTTGTCTAGATCGAACGCATATAAGGCAGGCTGAATCGAAGTTCGGTCCGGCTCGATTTTTTAACAGAAACAAACGCGATAACTCTGCGTGAATCGAACCTTGCATACGAAGTTCGGATACATGTACAACTAAAACTGGCCATTGAATTAGATGATACCCAGTACGTATGAGTACATTTGAAAACCCAAATGATTACAAGGATAATACAGTCACGTACGTGGCCAGTGTAATAATAGAAGTGGTTCAAAGTTCAAACCAACTATTTTAACTGCGGACATTCTATGGCATCACTTATCTCTTTATCAAGAAGACTTTGCACGAGCAACAACACCGAGTTGAGGCACAAAGAACTCAGACAAGTCCATCTCGTACGGCACAACTATCTTATACCTTGTACCGAGCAGACGCTCGGGGCAGACCATGATCTTTTCTATCACCTTCTTCTCGAGGTCGAGGACGAAGACGTCACCGCCATAGTTCAGCACGAGCATTACTCCACCGTTAAACTCGTACCACCCCTGGCGTTGCATCAGCGCGTCAGGCACCGTTATCGGTATTGGGATCAGCCGAGCGCGAAACCATGAAGCGGGGTCTTCTCCGTCTTGCCGAGTCCAAACCTGGACGTGCATGCCGAATACGCTGGTGATGGAAAGCCTGCCTTCTTTGCTGACGCAGAGGAACGGCGTCTGACCGACGGTGACTGCAGGGATCTTGGTGAAGGAGACGCGCGTCGTGGCCAACTCCACGGTGAGGGTGTACAGCTCTTCCTGCGCCGACCCCGTGGGTGTGCTCGGATTGGCGTACAGCCAATGCGCCGCGCCGCGGTGCACGGCGGCAGAACTCACCACCCCGCCCCGGGGCGTTCGGCACCATGACTTGGGCGCGCTCCATCTGCGCGTGGACGCGGTGTACGAGTGAAGGTGCAGGTCGCCGTCGCTCTGTGCAGGGTAAGTGATGAAGAGGAGCTGCGAGAACACGTGGCGCCGCGACGAAGAATCTCCGTTGAGGTCGCTAATGTCGGCGGCTGTGATGATGGCGTAGCCGGCCACGCACTGACGTTGGCAGGTGACGCAGTCCATTGGCGCGACAACGTGGCGTTCGCCGGTGATGGGGTTGCAGAGGCCGAAGAGGCGGCCGATGTTGGACGGCCGTGCGTGCGAGTCAAAGGTGTGCGGGACGAGGCCCATGAGCACGATGCCGCAGCGGGACGCCAGGGGCTGAGCGTAGTTGAAGGCGCCGTCGTCGTCGGCGACGAAGTAGGTGAGGGCACGGTCCGTGGGGCCAAGCGGAGACCCCGGCGCCGGAAAGAAGGTGGGCGCGAAGGCGGAGGCGCGCTGCGTCGTCCGCGCCTTCATCATCTTCTCGCAGCGCACGAAGCTCGTCTGCTGGAAGAAGAAGCCGAGGAGGCGTGCGCCGTGCCCCTGCCCCTTGACCGGCAAGAGCCCGCGGAGGAAGGCCGGATCGGTGAAGAGGCGCAGCCACCATCTGGACGTCACGGCGAACAGGAAGAGATCCTTGACGCTGCGCACGCGAGAGAAGACCTCGAGGAGGACGTCCTCCGGCAAATCCGCGAGGGTGCCCGCGAATCTCTTCGCCGCCATGAGCGACTGTGGTAGAGGATTGCTAGGTGGATCTGGATCTGGATCCATGGCTCCTGTCAGTTTTTTTTTTTGAGCTAACTGGCTCCTGTCAGTTGTGCGTTCTACGAAATGGAATTAGGAACAAAAACGACGAAAGACGCTGAAATGCGATTGGATGTTGGGCTGGACATGCGCGGGTTCGAGACAAAAGAAAAAAACAAAATTGGGCCTCTTGGGTACCATGTAACGGATCATCCGAGTCCGTGGGCTTCTTAATCCTTTTCTCTTGTTGCCTCTTTTGTTCTATACGAAAATTAAGCAGCTATATTTTTTTAAAAAAATATATTTTAATATTTCAGCCTCTACATCAACCAATGCATGTAGCTGTTTATATTATTACAAAACCAACGACAAGTTTGGACACAAAAACCAAAACGACAACGATGTGGATCAAAATAAACCAAAACGATGCCTTAGTCTTCAAGTGACTGAAGTCTATTACTAAAGCACCACCTATTATTGGCGAAAATCCCCATCACGGTGGTTTCAAGCAGCTACATCTAGCATTCCAGCGCACATATTCTGACACTATACTTATCATCAAATGATCAACAACTACCATCAATACGTGATTAACCTCGAAATAGACCGACCACCAAGCTTGAGCACAAAGAACTCCACCTGATGCTCACTTTTAGGAGAACAGTTGACGAGAGAAGATATAATAGATGGCTGGAACTGGTAGCTATAGTTGAATCCATTGAGCTTTCAGATGAACCCGATAGGGTAATCTGGAAATATACCTCTACTGGTTTATACAGTACACAATCGCTTTATTCAGTGATAAACTTCCGAGGGGTTCAACCTGTGTTTGTGTCTGCTATCTGGGATCTTACGATCCCGACTAGAATTCACATTTTTCTTTGGCTAATGTCCAAGAACAAGACCTTGACTAGAGATAATCTAGCAAAAAGAAGGGAAGTCAATGATAAAACTTGCCTTCTCTGTTGTGAACCTGAGAATATAGATCATTTGTTCTTTAAATGCGTGGTTGCTAGAAATATGTGGAGCTGTATTGCAGAAGTAATGGGCAAAGAGCTGGGAGGGGACTATGAATCAGTTGCCCAGTGGTGGATAAGCAATAAGAAACATGCTGTGCTTAACATGGTTACTTCTGCTGCACTCTGGAGTTTGTGGTCCTTACGAAATGCTTTATGTTTTTAGGGGGAGACATGGTCGAGCATGAAGGCGCTGTGGAAAAGAATCTTGGAGACGTTGAGAATCTGGATGAAGTCTTGCAAGAAGGACATGCTGATCGAATTGGAGCAGGCTATGAGGAAGTTATCTCAAAGATTGGGAGAGACGGAGAGATTACCGTGGTTGGGCGTGCAGTCATCGGAGGAGAGGAGAAGATTCACACCACATGGTGGCGTCGCCGAGAGCTTCAATGAGGAGGGTGTCGAGCATGTTGCTCTGACTGTAACTGGGGCAGCGAATATGCTGTTACCCCCGTGTGCGTATGTGAATGACTTTGAACCTGTAACCGCAGAACTCGGTTTTCGCAATGAAAACTAGGGGAATCATCCCTTTCATCTAAAAAAAGAACTCCACCAGGTTCATCTCGTACGGCACACAGCTTCGGTACCCGTTGTGGAACAGGCACAAAGGGCAGTCGTCCATGACTTTCTCCAGGACCCCCCCCCCCCCCTCGACGTCGATGACGAAGAGCCCGCCTCCTTTGTACAGCGCAAGCAGTGCTCCCCTCTCGAAGTCAAACCACGCGCGGTACTCCAAGAAGTGGTAGTTGTAGCCGCAGTCGAAGCGCGACGGATCAGGCGGTATCCGGATCACCTGAGTGCGGAGCCACGTCGCGCGATCACCGTCTTCCTGCGTCCAAACATCCATGTGCGTGTCACGCACGCTGGCAATCGAAAGCCGGCCGTCTCCGGTGACGCAAAGGAACGACCACCAACTGTCGCCGGAGATAGGGAGTTTGGTGAGGGAGAGGGCGCCGCCGGCCCCTCCAAAGCGAGTATGTACAAGCTTTGGCGACTGTACAGCCAATGGGCCACACCCCGGTGAACGATGGCAGCCTTTGTCCCCGCCTGCCGGAAGAGGTCGCTGCGGCGCAGGCACACGGTGGGGTCGCTCCAGCTGCGCGTGGCGGCGGAGTACGAGTGCAGGTGCAAGTGAAGGTCCTGGTCCTGGTGATGGTGGCCTGTGATGTGCAGCCGCGAGAACGTGGACTGCCCACCAGCGGACGGCGAGTTGGTGAGGTCGCAGTCGTCGTCTTCCGCGGCCATGAGGATGGCTTAGCCGTTCGCGTACCGGCCGAGGCAGGCGCACTCCAGTGGCGGCGCGACGTGGCGTTCCCCGGTGATGGGGTTGCAGACACCGACGACGAGACCGCCCTTCATCCTCTCGTAGGTGCGGAGGATCAGGCGCATGAGGACGACCGTTGCGCGACGCCAGGGGCTCGGCGTAGTTGAAGGCGCCGTTGTTGTCGGAGACGAAGGCGGTGAGGGCGCGTTCCCCGCCGGGGCCGAGCGGCGACCCCGGCGCCGGCAGGAAGGTCGGCGCCGACAAGGGGTAGCGTTCCCTCGCATGCCGCTTTATCGCCCTCTTTCCATCCCCGAACGCCCACTTCTGGAAGAAGAAGCCTAGGAGGCGTGAGAGGCGCCCGTGGCCATGGTCCGGCCACAGCCGGCGGAGAAAGTTCCGGTCGGTCAAGAGACGAAGCCACGGTTTGCACGTCAAGGCGCAGCGAAGTATGTCGCGGACGTTCTGCACGCGGGAAAGTATCTCGAAGACGACGTCCTCGGTAAGCCGGCAGCAGTCGGCGGCGTGCTCGCCATTATGGTGCGGCGGCCGCCGTTCTGGGGGTTGATAATATTTGTATTATTAGGGTTTTGACAGGATTGATGCTGCTTATCACGATTTCAATTGTGTGTGATTCATCCCCTTGATTTGCACTCTACGATTTGCAATCAGCGGCAGACGATTCGCTATTGGAGCCCGTCCGTGTCGTGCCCTGATTGTCACGGTTTCTCACGTTTGTTCAGGTGGACCAGACCACCAAGCTGGCCCAGGAAGAACTCCGGCAAATCCATGTCGTGCAGATGGAAACAGAGGCGACTCGGGCGAAACCTCGCCGCCGCCGCCAGAAGCCCATCCCCTTCGCCCCCTCACCTCGCCGCCGCCGGAGCAGGCCGCCGGAAACCGTGCGGCCGCAAGGATGGCGGCGGCGGGACTCGTCTCGCGGGCAGCGCCTCCCCACTTCCCCAACGCCTCCACATCCCCACCCCATCGCCATGGATCCCGGCCACCAGCTGCGGTTCCAGCCTCCCTTTCGCCTGATCCAGCACCCTAGTGCCCGGATCAACGTGGAGGCAGCCGCGGCTGGCGACGAAGACGTCCCACGCGGCGGCGGCGGGCTCCGGGCCGGCCACGACGACGATCTTCGGCGGCGGCGCCTCTGCACGGTTTCGTCGTTGCGCGGCGCCCACGCCTCTCGCGCGTACCGGGTCTGGCGCGCGGCCTTGTCCAAGGACATGGCAGCCAGATCTGGGCGCTTCCGCGGTCGACGAGATGGCGACTTCGGGCGGCACGACGCTACAGCGCTGGGAAACGGAAGGTGTCGGGCGAAGGCTGTTCGGCAATGTGTCGGACCGTCAACGACGATGCCTGCGGATCGTCACGGGTATCGTGTCCCCCCTTGGGGCGCTGGCGAGGCACTTCCTCAATTTCCTCCCGATGAAAATCATGTCCAGGTCCATGGACAAGTGACGGCGGCGCTGCTGCGTCGTTTCCTCCCTGGAGGCGTCGCACTTGGAGCCTAGGTGGATCTAGCGCGGCTCGGTGGAGTCCTCCGTGCTACTTCTGCCCCAACTTTTGAAGATGGTCATGATAAAGTGGCCCAAGGAACGACGATGGTGCAGTCGTGTTGGCATAGTTGATCCGAGATTAACAGGATCACTAGCCGATATGGTATTCCCCATTAACCTACGGCGAGTACGATGACTCCCGTCGATGAGGTGGCGGCCGGTGTTGGCCGGATTTGACTTTTGCAGATCAAGTTAGCGGAGGTTCCGTTACATAAGACCGCCAGGATGCCTTTGTTCCTTTCTTCATAGTTGATGGGTAGTTTGTCGTTATAATATTCATCAATTAGAGTTCACTTTTTTCAACAAGTGATCCCAAAGATGGTTGAATATTTGCGGCCTTTAGTACTATTACTCATGTACTAAAGTTTTCTTTTCTGTTTACTTAGAACTTTGTATTAAAAAAGGCTATGTGCAGTCATGTTACTGCAGAGGCCGGAATGTAGTCATTCCATTATCTAAAAAAAAAAAAAGATGGAAACAGAAAAGCTTACGAGGAAGCTGGCTGCTTATGAGGCCGATAAAAGGATCCGTCAGCTCAGCGGGCAAGATTGCAAACCGTGAGCTTTCTGCGTTCGTTTGACTACAACAACAACTCCCGTCAGTAAATCAAATCCCGCAAGTTGGTCACACAATCATTGTGTCAACAAAAGTATCAGAAGTAACTTTCCGTACGCACGATGTAACAAGCACAAGACTTGGACTACGGGCTGGCATGCAATTTTCAGAGAGAACCATACTATGAAATCAGTACACTACGTGGTTTCATTTCACTCTATTTTGACCGCATAAAAAATGTACTAACTGAACTCTATAGACTATATACCACCAAGCTGCCTTACAAAGAAGTCTGACAGATTCCTCTTATACGGCACACACCTGTTATACTCGTTGCGGAGAGGGCACTGACCAGATTGGTCCAGCATGACCTTCTCCATCGCCCCCGTTTTGAGGTCGAGGGCAAAGACGTTCTTGTCGTCGGCACTGAACGTCGCCAGCATTGCTCTTATGTTGTGCCGCAACCACGTCATCGACGCTGGCATCTGGATCACCTGAGCGCGGAGCCATGCCGCACCATCTCCTTCTCCTTGCCGGGTCCAGACATCGACGCTGAATGATTGCACGCAGGCGACCGAAAGCCTTCGTCTCGGCTGACGAACAAAAAGGAAGGCCCAGGTGATCTCATGGGGAGCTTGGTCAAGTAGACACGCCCGTTGCCAGCCTCCACACTGAGCAGGCACAGGTCTCCCTTATCTCGCCGAGTGGTCTCGGCAGCAGCTTCGCCGATGCATAACCAGTGAGCCACGCCTCGGTGGACGACGGCAGCTCGCTCCCCCGTCAACCAAACCTGCTCGGCCTGCAGGAACATGGCGGCTGCGCCAGCTCGTGTCGCGGCAGAGTACGTGTGCATGTGCCAGCGACAGTCGTCGTCGTGGCGGTTGATGACGAGCAGCTGTGAGAAGGACGAGGGCTCGCCGCGGCCGATGTCAACGTCGGCGGCGGTGAGGATGGCGTGGCCGTCCTCGAACCCACTGGCGGAGCCATGTGTAGGCCAGACGGGGCCACGGCCCCCCCTTGTTGCAGGAAAATTCCTAAACACCATGAGGCAAACTGACGATTATTGCTGAGAAAAGGTGTATTTGGTGCTTGTTCTTGGGAGACTAGCTGTCAAATCAGCATTCACCGACGCTAACGGATGAGAAATGATAGCTGCAGCCTTTTCTTCATGCTGTAGCTGGCTCTAGCAATGTAGCGGCCCCTATAGGATGTGTAGCTGGCTCCGCCACTGCTCGAACCTGCCGTGGCCGGCGCATTCCAGGTGGGGAAGCACGTCGTGTGCTCCGGTGATGGGGTCGCAGATGCCGAAAAGGAATCGGGCCCTTCTGCCGAATGCAACGAATTGGCATGGGACAAACCCAACCAGCAAGATGCCGCAGCGCGACGCCAGGTGCTGCACGAGAGTAGCAGGCAATAATGCTATCGTCGTCGGGGGCCAAGGAGAAGCGGACGCCATCAACGGAACCAATCGGCGACATCGGGCTCGGCAGGAAGGTCAGCGGGGAGGAGGAGGCGTGCTTGTGCTGCCTACCCGCCGCCCTCTTCCTCGTCGGGCCGCTGTTCAAGAAGAAGCCCAGGAGGAGGTCCTGCTGAGGCCAGAGCTGTCAGAGGAAGTCCGGGTCGGTGAAGAGGCGCAGCCACGGCCTGCATGTCGCCGCGCAGCGGAAGAGGTCTTTCACGTCGCGAACGCGGGAGAAGACGTCCACGAGGATGTCCTCCGGTAAGGCCGCGATGCCTCAGTCGGCGGCGATGATTGCCTCCTCGATCATCCGAGACTGTAATCTCTTGTGCGCACCTGCAGCTGCGATGCAGAGAGATCGGAAAAAGTAAAGACTCGTCTAGGGTTTGGCTCTACAACGTACACCGCATGTTTCGGACTTCGATTTCCAATCATTACGGTGTATAGTGCGAAATCATTACGAGGAACAACAGATTTTTTTTTTTTTGAGAAGACGAGGAACAACAGATGATGACACGTGCCGGGATGCTGGGCTCGTATGCGCGAGGCAAAACATGGGCCGCTTTGGAGCCCAAAACTAAACAAACTGCTTCAGAAAAATATCACTCATATTCTCAAAAACAATTATCACTCATGATTTTTGTTTTTTGTGAGCGATATGGTCCTTGAATTTATAAACATTAAGTCATGAACCGCATCTCTTTCTCACAAACTCCTTTTTCACAAGGTTACTTCTAGATGGAACACAACGCATGCACGAATCAATTTCACAGGAAAAAAAATGATTCGAGAAAGAAAAAAAAATCTTCCAATCAAAAGACTAAGTAGCTAGACCACCAAGCTGCCTAGCTCACGAATGAATTTTAAGTAGGTCCCAGAAAAAAAAGAATGTATTTCAAGTACTTCAAACACCATTGACCGCAACAATGTGACTAATCTCTATATAGACCACCAAGCTGCCTCACGAATAACTCTGATAAATCCCTCTTATAGGCCAGATACTTGGAATAATGCGCGCCGGCGCGGCGAGGGCACTGGGACAGGTCCATGACCTTCACCATCGCCCCAGTTTCGAGGTCAAGGGCGAAGACATTCTTGTCGTCGGCAGCGTAAGTCGCTAGCATCGTTCCCTTGTTTAGCTGCAACCACTTGATCGGCATTGGTATCTTGATCTCCCGAGCGTGGAGCCATGCCGCAGGATCATTACTGTCTCCTTGTTGGGTCCAGACATCGACGTTGTATTCTTGCACGCAAGCGACGGAAAGCCTTTGGTCGTCTCGGCTGACGAAGAAGAACGGAAACCCAGATGCCCTCATGGAAGCTTGGTCAGGGAGACACGGCCGGTTCCTCCATCCACGCTGAGCTTGTACAGGTCTCTGTTGTCTCGGGACCAAGGGGCGGCGACATGTGGGCCGATGCACAGCCAGTGAGCCACGCCTCGGTGCACAACGGCGGCTCGTTCCCCCGTCAAGTAGACCTCGTCGGCGTACGTGCACGTGGCGGGCGCGCTCCAGCTTCGCGTGGCGGCGGAGTACGTGTGGACGTGCCAGTGGCAGTCGTCGTCGTGGCGGTCGATGACGATCACCTGTGAGGACAAGGAGTGCCGCCGCGTCGGCGTGGTGATCCGCTCCTGGCCGGTGTCGAAGTCGGCGGCGGTGAGGATGGCGTAGCCGTGGTCGTACGTGCCGTGGCGGGCGCACTCGAGTTCGGGGAGGAAGTCGTGTGCTCCGGTGATGGGGTCGCACAGGCCGAAGAGGAAGCGCGTCCTTTTCTCCTCTTCGTCGAATTTGCAAGGGACGAACCGGACCAGGAGTACGCCGCGGCGCGACGTCAGGTGCCCCACGGAGTAGCAGATGCGGCGGCTGTCGTTGTTGTCGGGGAACCTCACGCCGCGCGCGCCGTCCTCGGAACCGATCGGCGACGTCGGAGTCGGCACGAACGTCAGAGGGGAGGAGGAGGCGTGATTGTGCTGCCTCCCCCGCCTCTTCTTTGGGCTCTTCAAGAAGAAGCCGAGGAGGAGGAGGTCCAGCTCAGGCCACAGCCGCCGGAGGAAGTCCCGGTCGGTGAAGAGGCGCAGCAACCGCCTGCACGTGGCGCTGCACCGGAAGAGGGCTTTCACGTTGCGCACGCGGGAGAAGACCTCGAAGAGGGCGTCGTCCGGTAACGCCGCGATGCCCGCCATGATGATGATAGTCTCCCTTGTACGCACTTGCTGCAGGTGCAGAGATGGGGAAAATAAAGGAAACGCATCTAGGGTTGGCTGCCTGCATCGATCGATTATATACGAGATATGGATGCCAAAACGTTGCGGGATATTGGGCTGGTATGTACGATGGAAAAGATGGGCCGCTGACGGAGCCCAAAACCTTGATCCGCACACAAAAACCCGAGTTTGCGAGTGACGTAGTAGTACCGTATTTTGTCCTAAAAAAAATGTAGTACCGTATTTGTTCCACCGAAGATATACACAAGTACACAACCAAGTACTAATTAACAACCTCTACTGAAAGAGAACTGACGGAGGAAGAACTCCGGCAAATCCATGGTGTACGGCAGACAGCCGCTAGGAGGGGTCTCGGGCAAGTCCATGACCTTGTCCATAGCCCAGGTATCGAGGTCGACAACGAAGATGGCGTTGAAACGACTGTAGACCGCAAGCATTGTTCCCTTGTCGATGTAAGACCAACTGCGGAACTGCAACCTCGTGGAATGCGGGTTCGGCGGCGCCGCCGCCGCCGGTATCTGAATCATCTGCGGAGCGTGGATCCACGCCGCAGGAGGATCTCCATCTTGCTGGATCCAAACGTCGACGCGAGTGGCATGCACGCAAGCGATCAGAAGCCTGTCGTCTCTGCCGACGCCAAGGAGCGGCGACCCGGAGGATCGGACGATGGGTAGCTTGGTGAAGGAGACGCGACCCGAGTTGATCTCGACACTTAGCATGTGCAGGCATCTCTTGTGTCGTCTGTGCGGAGAGTGATCGAAAAGCGTGTCGTCATCGACGTAGAGCCAGCGCGCGGAGCTCCGGTGAACGACGGCGGCACTCGCCGCGTTCCTCAAGCGGACGCGGTTGGCCGGCACACAGTTGACGGGTGCGCTCCACGTGCGCGCGGCGGCGGAGTACGTGTGGATGTGCAAGTGACGGCCAACGTCGACGTTGTCCTCGTGGGGGCCGACAAGGAGCAGCTGCGACTGCGAGCACAAGGAGTGTCCTGTCGACGTCAACGTGGGCCGGCGCCGCGGCTCGAAGTCGTCGGCGGTGAGGATGGCGAAGCCGTTCTCCATCCTGCCGCCGACGCAGGTGCACTGCAGCTCGGGGAGGACGTCGTGCGCGCCGGTGACGGGGTCGCACAGGACGAACAGGCATCGGCTCCGTCGCTCGTAAAGGTCGATGCCGAGGAAGCGCGTGAGGAGGACGCCGCGGCGGGAGGCCAGGTGCTGCGCGTAGCTGCTGACGGCGTGGTCCGCGGGGACGAAGGACGCGAGGGTGCAGGCGTCGTCGCTCGACCGATCGGCGAACCCGAATCGGCGTGAAGTCCAGCACGGAGGAGGAGGAGGAGGAGGAGCCGCGCTGCCTCCTCCACATCGTCTTCACATGCCCGTTAGAGAAGAAGCCGACGAGCGGAGGCGCGCGGTCGTGGTGGGGCCAGAGCTGACGGAGGAAGCCCGGTCGGTGAAGAGCCGCAGCCACCGTTTGCACGTCGCCGCGCAGGAGAAGAGGTCTCTGAGGACGCGCACGCGGGAGAAGACCTCGAAGAGGACGTTCTCGGGTAGGCTTTCCATATCCCTCTGGATGGCGATCGTCCAGGTAATCACGGCTATGGGATGGGATCAGAGAAAGACGAGAAGAACGCTAGGTTTGTCTTTTGATCATTTGATCCTCTTCTTCTTCATGCTTTGATCGTAGGAACATTCAGGAAGCAGGAACAAACTCGGAACAATAGATGGTATCCGGGTTTTGTCCAGAGAAAATCAGCCCAGTCCGCGGGCCACATGAAGAGTAACTCGATTTTTCTTCTATTCGTCCTGAACGATGTAAGCTGGACGTGAGCACAGCGGACGAAGGTCCAATCAAACGTGTTCTCTACAAAATCCCCCCTTCCAATTTGTTGGTCGAGTCACTGCCGTCCATTATAAACATAAGAAAGACCTGGAGTCCATGACGATATCGGTAGACGTAAGTGCCACCGCGACTTATCCTCCGGGGCACACAACCAAGTGACATTTGGATACGCACCCGTCGCCGTCGCCGATCGAGCGTATACACGCAACGGAACATAAGCCAACAAACAAGCACCGACGAAGGCATCTAACCATTCTGTGGAGGAGAATCCAATGCATAGGATTGCCCCTTGTCGCATGCGAGTTCACAAATGCGTATATATTCGAAACGGCGGATACAGTGAGATCGATACCTTGTCCAGTTGACACAAATAATTTACGTGATCGATAAATCGTGCGCCATGGCAGCAAGCGGCCGAAGCAGAGAGGAGCGGTGGAGCCTTGCCGGCAAGACGGCGCTCGTCACCGGAGGAAGCAAGGGAATCGGGTAAGCATCGATCCATTGATCCATGCATGCGCGCGGGCCGGATTGCTGATATGCTTCGGTGGGTGTTGAATGTTAAAGTCTGAATTTGAATTGTGACGACGTATTTAGGCGCGCGATCGTGGAGGAGCTCGCGGGGTTCGGCGTGCGGGTACACACGTGCGCCCGCAACGACGCCGACCTGCAGGAGTGCCTGCGGCGGTGGCGCGCCGACGACCGGCTCGCGCGCGTCACGGCTTCCGTCTGCGACGTCGCCGTGCGCGGCGACAGGGAGCGCCTGGTGGCCGCGGCGCGCAACGAGTTCGGCGGCCGGATCGACATCCTCGTCAACAACGCCGGCCAGACCTTCTTCGGCGCGGCGACGGGCTGCACGGCGGAGGACTACGCCCGCCTCATGGCCACCAACCTCGAGTCCAGCTTTCACCTCGCCCAGCTCGCCCATCCATTTCTCCGAGAGCTGCTGCGTCGGGCGGCGCCGGAGCCAGCAGCAGCGTGGTGAACATCTCCTCCATCGCCGGGTTCGTCGGCTTCCCGGCGCTGTCGGTGTACTCGGCGACCAAGGGCGCCATGAACCAGCTCACCCGCAGCCTCGCCGCCGAGTGGGCGCACGACAACGTGCGCGTCAACTGCGTCGCGCCCGGAGGCGTCCGCACCGACATTACCGGCAGCAGCGGCATAAAACTGGACCCGGAGCAGGCGCAGAAGTTTGCGGAGACGGAGATGGCGCGGATACCCATGCACCGCATAGGCGAGCCCGAAGAGATCGCATCCCTGGTCGCCTTCCTCTGCATGCCGGCCGCGTCCTACATCACTGGGCAGGTCGTCTGCGTCGACGGTGGCCGCACCATAGCCGCCTAGGCCTTGCTTCATCATGAGTCATGGCGCGTTTTGGTGAACTAGTGTCCATTTGTACTGACTGTGTACGTTTTCGGTTAAATAAAAGCGAAAGTTGAAGTTTTGGTTCTGCTTCATCTGCTGACCTGGACGCTGAAACTGGGTGCCTCATGGGCCGTGTCTTCGTCCGAGTGAAGTACGTAAAGCATTTATAGGCCGGCCCATATGTGATTTTGAGTCTCCAAGGGACGAAGGCCTCCACGTGTAATAGGATGTGGCCCGGCTCAACATTTCCCTTGTTTAACTCCCAAAAAAACACAGTTTATTCTTGCAGACGTGCACGACAGTGCTGCGATGTATCTTGTGCCAATCTGATTCAAACAAATGAAAGCATCGTCTGTGAAGACTGTACAGTAAGATCCTTGCTAAAGCTTCCAGTAGAGCGCAGCGCGGTGAAGGACCCCGGAAACGAGCGCCCAGAAGAGGATCTGCGCGAAGAGGACGTAGAGGAGGATGCCGACCCTGGTGGAGTGCCACACCTTCACAAACACATGCTTCCTCACCCAGTAAACCTGCACAACACCAGGACAGCACTCTTCAACTCTCGCGAACTGAACTGAACTGAAGAATCAAGCCAATTGCAGTGATCAGTAATGGATCGTTCAGTCTTATTACCAGCGTGTTGTTGGTGCCCTCGTAGTACCACCCGTTCAGGAACCCTTCGAAAATGCCTGCCGCCGCCATCACGTACACCAACATCGCGTTCATGCCGATCCACTGCAGCGGCGCGAAAACGTAGCGCAGGTTCAGGATGTCTACCTGCAGAAAAGTTCAGGTTTTCAGACTGCTATTCAAGCAGCGGTGATATAGATTTCAAAGTTTCATTTCCCTTTTTTTTTAGGCGGTACTCAGGGCCAGTGTGAGAAATCGTGCGTATGAGATTTACCAAGAAGTAGAATATGGAGAACACAATGCCTGCAGCACCAGCAGTGACACAGATATAACTGAATGTGTATAGTTGTTTGTTAAGCGGAATCGCTGCAAGAAAATGAAAAATGCACCGGGTGAGAAACTGGTGAAGATGCAGGTATATGAGTTATTTATAAACATTGTCTATACCATGTGAAAAATGCAGAATGAGTCCAAGAACAAGCAGAGCTACGCCCATGGTAACCCACTGCTTCAGCCTATCCCTATGACTCTGAAATTGAAGAAGAAAAAGATAAGACAGTCTGTTAAAAAAAAGATAAGACATGACAGTAATTGTTAGTACGCACTGTGCAGGCTCAGCATAAAAGAAACAGATGAGAGAGTCAAAATCACCTGCATATGAACAAGAACGTGCCCATAGTGCACCCCGATGATCGTACTCAGCACTGCAGAAAATGAGCTGCAGAACAAGCAAATGGGAAGTGTTAACCTGAATCTGACCATGGTAGGAAGATTTATCATGGCACGACTAGTTTCTTCTGGACTGGTATATTCAGGAAGTTTTAACATGCTACTATGATAAAAGATGTAGCATGAATCTGATCATAAAGGGGAGACCTCATAAAGTGACAATTACCTCAGTAATCCTTCTGGTTCAAATGGAGCACACACCATGCTGGGGCGTCTTTTTGAAAGGCCCTTCATGTGGGGAAGCATCAGTACAGTCCTGCATGGACCAGTACAGTAGTTGATACAACTGAAAATAACAGTCAATGACAATACAAAAGTTTTATCGCGAGACACACACCCTGTGCCTTCTCCAAGCTGGCTTCTGGTACATGTGATTGATGCCAAGGACTTCGCGATCAATGTAACCTACAGCATTGCAAGGAGGGCTCAAATTTCCCCGTGTACCGCATGTCACCTAAGCATTAGGGACAGATAGCAAATGAGTTTCTTTTATTTTTCTTTTCCCGCCAAAACCATTCGTAATTAACTAATTGTTGAAGTTAACTTGTTCCATAAATCGAAGATGGAGAAATCCCCTACCGTTAAAACTTTGCCGTAATTTGGGCTATCAACATTTCGCACTCTGAACTCCCAGTCTGGAACATAAATCCCATAAACAAGGGACAGGTAGACCACAAGAATGCAGAATGCAACAATCCTGAAAATTCACAGGACAGTTGGTTAGTACAAAGGTGAAGCTCGTCACGGCTAGAAGACATCCAAATCTCACCATTGGGAAAAATACAGCCTGAAGATAGAGATCCCTGAACTTGACTGGTCCTGAACCTTTGCGTCTTTTGTCACTATTTCTAGGACTGCCACTACCAAGTATGCAAGAGCGATTCTCTGTAGCAGCAAGGGCCAAATTACTACCACTGGTACATATCCTTATTTTTCAGCGATGAGAGCATTTCAGAACACGTACCTGCAAAATACACCCCATCTAACATGCTTCATATCAACTCCATAAGTCAGTTCATCTGGAGCATGGGAGTAACCGCCTGAAAATGTCCATCAATTGCTAATGCATTAGATGTGTTCCGTGCAAGAGAGAAAGTGTAGAATTTTTCTCCATGTTATTAGTACAAGCTGACCATCCAGACAAATTTTCACTGTTGCTAGAGATCTCACCTTGCAACAGGATCCCCCAGAAGAGCAGTTTCAGTGTCCTGATCACTACTCTTCTCACAGCTCGACCACGGTCTGGAATTCTCTGCATGTTGCGTCATGAAAGTCAACCAAACGAATATTGAAACTGTTCCATTGACTGATAGCGTCTAAGGCATTTAGACGAAGTGAGGATATGGAGTTCAGTTTTGTTTTGTTTTGTTTGTTTCAGGAAGAAATGGAGTTCAGTTGATGCAAATAGGAGACATCAGGATGGACCTTGAGGGAAAGGGGGATGGCCATGCCAACGATGAAGAGGAAGAAGGGCATGACAAAGTCCGCGAGGTTGCAGCCATTCCACGGGGCGTGCCCGATGACCGGCCACTCGCCGCCGGCGCCGTCCACGAGTATCATCAGCTGCACCCAAACGAACACACGCGCTGACAAGCAGAGAAGCACTGACAACTCAATTCCGTTCCGTCAAACTTTTGAATAATTAGCCTCTCTATGACCTGCAACGGTCAGTTAAACTACAGAAATCTCCCACTAATTCCTTCGCCATCATGAGCTAGCTAGCCAGAAAGAGCAAGTTGAGATAGAGTCACTTACAGCGACGGTGAGGCCACGGAACACGTCGAGGAAACAACTCGCCTGCTCCGGCGCGGCGCCTTCTCGTTGGAGTCATCCTCTTCACTCACCGGAGCACGGTTGTCGACGGGATCCTCCTCGTCGACAGCTTCATGCGGCCGTCCCTCAACGTTCTTGCCGCCGTCCATCTCGATCCCACAGTCCCCGCCTCGTCCTGTTCAATACTGCAGCAACAACCGTTCGTTCAACGGCACGAGCAGCCGAGTGCTGCGTGACGAAGACGGGGAGAGGGACGATGGATAAAGAGGAAGATTTCGATTCCTTGAAGCAATCAATCTCTCATCAGCTGCTTGTCGTCCTCCGGTGAGTGCAAACTGTGTCGAGAGCGGCCAAAAAGCCAGCCAGCCTCGCTGTCACAACTCGCAAGACGGAATGATTGAAGACCACCGGGCCGTGAGCCAATGACAGGTGGGGCACGCACGTGCCCTGGACTAGTATTCCTGCGAGGCCCCTTTTTGGTGTTGTGCAGGGCACGCCAAGCTCGACGAAGACGATAGCGGCGGCGTCGTCTTCCGGGAGACGCGACAGATTTAGGGAGAGCTTTTTTTTTTAATTCGTTTTGGCAGGTGCCCATCTCAGTCTCTGGGTTATTGTTTTATTTCATTGTGTTTCTTTACCTGACAGTGAAGTTTAATAATCCTTCTTGTAACCGAGCAAGCACTGAACTGAAATGGTTAATTTCTGAACCCGGAAGTTTTGCCCCAGTTCAAGCATGTTGTTTGTTGGGATAGAGACCCTGATGTTACAAGCTTTAATTGATGTGTAAAAAACACTTGAGATGGCATGAAATATGTTATTGCCTGTAAAACGACCGGAATTCACTGAAAAAACCATGCGAGATGGCATGGATAAAATATAAACTAACTGAGCACTAGCAAACACATTAAACTAAAGGCGGTTTTTTCTGCAAGGTATGCGGCAGATTCAGAACCAGCGGGAAGTAGGAACCAAAGCAGCAAGCAGCACGCAGCCTGGTTACTGCGAAGAGGAGGCGATCTTGGCGACGGCCTGCGCGGAGATGGGCGGCAGGCTGAGCGAGCACAAGCTCTCCAAGACGAAGCCACGGAGGGCCCGCCCTCTTCGTTCGGCGCAGCCTCCTTGGCGAAGGCTGCGTGGATGGAGCCCACCACGCTCCGGCGGCTTCCCTCGCCTCCGGCAGCCGGTCGTTCAGCAGATCTGCCGACACTTTCAGGAGAGCCGACATTCCAAAATCCTTCATGGCCTCAATCTGCTGCGGAAACAAAATTACGCGCATTGAATCGTCGGTATACTGTAAATCTTAATTGACGAATTTTGTTGCTTGGCGTACCATCCTGGAGACGCAGTGAGCGATTGCGACGGCGGCCTTGGCCCTGACCCTGAGGTTGGCGTGGTGGACGTACGCCTTGAGTTTCTTGAGCAGGGGGAGGGGCGGCATCGACGTGGCCATGGCGCGCATCGCCTTCTCGGCCTCCTCGCACACGAACTTCTTGTCCTGGGACGCCTTCAACAGGAGCTGAAGCAGCTGCAGGCAGAATCACATTCAGCTGTCAGCACGACGAAATCACCAACTGGTTAGACTGATCAGTAAATGAGATCACCAGACAGGTACCAGCTTGTCGAATGCCTCGTCGGAGGCGGAGGAGAGGAGGTTGCCGAAGGAGTTGAAGATGTCTGTGCAGGCCATGACGGACGTCTTCAGCACAGCGCTGCGAGGGTTCTTCATCGTCTTCACAATCGCCAGCATCACCTTCTCCCTGCTCAATTTGACCAACAATTCAATCACCATTTCCATGTCAAACGGGAACACGGGAAGGCAAATCTGAGATTCAAAACAACTCACAGGATCGGATTCAGGAGGGCGGAATGGTGGATCGCCAGGCGGCGCGCGTCGTTAAGCGCATCGCAGACCTCGATCCAGTCCTTGGAGTCCAGCTTGGCGACCAATCCCGCGGCCCTGGCCTTGGGTTGGTCGCGGCCTCCAACTCCTCCGACGGGATGTACTCCACGGCCTGTTCCCCCGCCGCGGCCGTGGCCTTGGGCGCCGAGTTCTCGTCGTTCTTCCTCTTCTTCTTGCCGCTCCCGGGGGAAGCGGCCGGGACGGCGGCGGCGGCCACGGCACCTTGGCGACCTTCTTGGGCCGCTCCTCCGCGGCGGCGGGCAGCGTGTTGTCGAGCGCACGAAGGGCCATGTGATGCAGGTCGTCGAGCTGTTCGCGGATGGAGATTGAGATGTGAAGAGCGGTGGATGCGGCGATTGATTGATGCTTTCTGTGGGCAATGGAGCTGGGCGATGGAACTGAGCTTTTGAGAGGCGTTGGGAAATTTTAAACGCGGCCGGTGGGGAGAGGGGAGGAATGAGCGGCTGTGTCTAACGGCTATAACTGGTTCAAACTCGCGACCGAACGTTGGGTGTTTGTGACGGTGCCTTTACCGTTGCCCAAAAAGAAAAAAAAAAGTCAACAAATTGAATTTTTTGGAAGTATAGAACTGCCTTTTTCAAAAAAAAAAAGAAGAAGTATAGAAGTGCCGGGCAGAGTACGAAATGCAATAAAAAGTGGATAAAAAAACTTTATTTTGGAAATGAGCATTGCACAGAATGTGAGCAACCAAAATAATTTTCGAAATTGAAGGAAGAGGAAAGCTCCCACCACGTTAGCTGCAACTAGAATCAATCAATACGGGTCACGTGATAGGTGTGGGGAAACCTGCAGAATTACTCTACTAATCCCAGAACTGGAGTTAATATGCTTTACTCCACAGATGCTCACAATAAATTCTCAGGAGAGAACATGTCCTCAATTGAATTTCGAAATAAAACTCAAATTTTGCATGAACCAGTTGTAGCTTCTGTGTTAAGTTAGCCAGGTGAAGAGCAAGACATAATTTTAGAGACTGTTAAACTTGAAACTCTGTTTAGTCCAACACCACCGATTACCATTGTATACATGGAACACATTTGCGTCACAAGTACAGTGACCAAAACACAAACGGATTTTACAAACCTAGTATGGTGTCGATTCATGTCTTTTTTTTTGGGAAACGTGTCGATTCATGTATTAGTTCCAATATTCAGAACTCCAGGGAGGAGAGGAACCGGAATCTATCAAAATTTTGTCAGCAAGATCATGGGAAAACTTATGTACAAAGAGAGAATGTGGTCTCCGTCAGGCGGTGCTCCATCTGGGTACAGCAGTGTTGGCCTGAGATCCCCACCAAGTGTTCAATGTAGCCTGTTGTTCAAATTCCCTGTAGCCTTCGTCCAAGAATCTGCTATTCTTGAATAGGCCACGGGCAGCAAAAACCATGAGCTCAGAAGGATCCACTTGACGACTGAACCAGTGTGGAACCGCTACATCATAAGATATCAATACACTGGGAGTGGGAGGCATGCTTGGTTCCACTTCCAAGTTCCAACATGCTTGGTTCCACTTCAAGTTCAACATGCTTGGTTCCACTTCCAAGTTCAGTTCAGGCTTCGCTTTCGTTGATGGCTCTTGCACGGATGATGGGTTCTGATGACATGGAACTCCCTATGCCAAATGCTTCCCAGTCAACCTGCTGCCACAACGGTAAACGTCATCCTTTATATTCTGTATGTAATGATTTTGCTGTTCAGACTGCTGCTCCGCTGCCAGTCTGTCAACTTCAGCCTTCAGCTCCTGCAGTCGCTGCCCAATTCTTTCTGTTGCTTTATCATACAAGATCCCTCTAGAGATATGTTGGGTGTCATCACAGTTGTTAATGATCAGGTCATCAAAGTTGATGGGGTCACCCACAACTACAATCACCTAAAAAGAAAAATAAGTAAAATTAGTGCTTTGCAAGACTTCATGATAGCATTGCAACAAGACATGCATGGTAAACATGAGAGAGACATACCCTTTTCCCTGCTCTCGGAATACGTTTTCCAACAGGCATTATGTCCTGCATTCCAGTGTGGACAAATGGTATCACAATCGGAAGGCTGTCGGCATCCATTACCAATCTGTTAACACAAATAAGAAATTATTAGGCTAGTATAACTTTAAAACTCAAGTCTTTGGATTATCCAATATTATCTCATTAGTTGGGAGTAAAAGTGCTACGTAAAGTGAGGGAAAAATGGCCTTCCAATATTATCTCATTAGTTGGGAGTAAAAGTGCAATGCAAGAAGAAATAATCATCTAACCTTCCAACACCTCTCTTGGCAGGAGCAATGGTTTTCCCTCCGTCCTTTGAGCGACTTCCTTCTGGAAATATATGAACCCATCCTCCACTATTCAGCTTTGAAAGTGCCATATCCATTCCCTGAACAAATAAAAGACATCTAGTGAAGAACAAACCCATTGAGATATCACTACTGACAGATTCAAATGTCGCAAATCATACTTTATCTTGGATCAGAAGGAAATGATTAGTGGTATTCAAATAACCACTTAACACTATGTAATTACTAACTCATTAAGAGGAAAAAAACTATTAGAACCTATGCTTGGAGACTGGAGCACCAATCCAAACATACCCTCAGTGCAATATTTCCTTACACAAAGGTAACTATTTTGAATTTACACTACGTCAATGTGCTGCAACCTCTTATTCTGCGGAAGTACATTATGTTACTGGCAAGTTCAAAGCATCATACATTGTTGATTATCAATGGTAACGTTGAGTGCAAGCAAAGCTACAGTGAGTAACTAAACAGCTCTTTGTAGAGAGGCACCTGTGCCGTAACACAATACAAAAGTATTTTCTTGCAATCCGGAAAACATAGATAAATTAGTTGTCAACATTACAGCTTTATAGACTAAGCAGTGACTTAGACATAATCACCAAAATGGATACCTTTTGGTAGATTCCATCACCACGAGAAAACAGGTAACACCTTAACAGATCTGAAGAATGTAGAGAAACAAGGGTTTGTAAAGCAACGATCAGTTGCACATAGCGTCCATCTCAGCTTTTGTGCTTGTAGCATTGACAGATGGTGGTAGAAGCGAGGCATTACGAAGGGTCATCCATAGCTGCCACATGATTGCTGACCTGAAAATGGAATTATAGATAAGGTAAAGTAGTGGTTGGAACTTATAAACGCGATTCCTACAAAAAAAGGTATTTGGAAGAAGGTATAACGAGAAAGCAAGCATTAGCCATATAGGGGCATCTCATCCACATGAAATGATTTGATCCATGCGTAAATCGGAAAAATAAGCAGAGACAAATTCCATAATTTCATTCATATGGCCATATAAGGGCATCTGGAGCGCTAGCTTATCTTACAACAATATGCAACAGTATACTGCATCACAAGTATCCTATTCTTTACCGTGAGAAGAGGCTTTCCTTTAGCTCTGCCTTGTAATGCCTGGTGAAGTTTCTCTGCTCCATAAATCTGTGCAGACTCATAGTTAGAGAAACCCGAACGACTGACTGAAAAAAAAACTATAGTATTCAAGTACTCTTATTCCAAGATAGAATACCTGGACAGAGTAAGTCCATGCATGAAAACATAGCAGGCATTGCCAATGAGAGGTACAGCCATTGCTTGAAGCGAGCGAAAAATAACTGAGTCTTCAATCCATCAACATCTTTGCCCACTATATATATAAAAAAAATCATCAGTAAATTCTCTCTTATTTTATCATGACATCATAATCAAACGCACCACTAAAAATAACCAAATGTCAGAGTTGCAGTTTCAATGATCTAATTCTAAGAAATCAGCACCGACAGTTACAGTAATGAAAGGGCTACATTACCTTAAATTGACTAACCAATAGCTGAAATTAACTCATTCACCGTGCCACAACCGGATTGAATCAAATAGACAAGTACATAACAAACAGTGAGCACCTTTCTTCGGTAGAATCTCAGAGCACTGGACGACGGCTTCGCCGCCGCCTCAGGAGATGTACCAGCGATGTGGAGCTCTGATCGACGCTCCGGTCCCTCTGAAACAGGGCGCGAACGCGTTCAGACCACCGCCGGACCGCCTCGGTGGCAACGCGGCCGTCCCCGCCGCCGCACACCCACCGCCGGTCAACGGGCGCCACGCGGAACCTGTTGCGGATCTGCGTCCCACCACCCGTGCCCGCTCTGCCCAGGGCGCCCCGCCACCGGCCGCATTGGGGTTTAGGGTTATGGGTTGGTTCGAATTCGAAGAATGGATATCTGGGTTTCGCCTTCAAGAAGCGTCAAGAAGGAGATTATTCTAGAATATCGAGCTTGCAATTGCTGCTGCATCAAATCATACGAAACGGAAAATACTCGCGCTCTTGGGAGGAAGAAGCGAAGGTGACATCGCGGGGCCCAGGTGCAGTGAGAGGAATGGCTCCGGAAATATCAGGATAGGCGTGGGGCGGCTGATGCACCGATGGGCCCAGTGGCAGTGACGAGGATGTGTGTGATAAGGACATCATACGTCGGCGAAGGGTCCCAGCCAGGCTGATTATGCTGCCTTCATCACCCGGTTGCATCACCAAAGCAATAAACAGACGCAAGGGAATTTCGCAATCACGCACTCAGAAAATTTGGGATCAAACTGCAGATTCACAGACACAGGATCTCATAATGCGACAATCCTAAATTGTGAATAGTTTACATATATGAACACCTCTAGGTACAGAAACTGAATGCTGTGGAAGGCAACATTACACAAGTGAGTGATCAAATTAAAGAAGTAATCATGTAAATTGAAAGGGGCAAAATTTGGGCAATGGTACAATTACGGGCTACTTTGAGCTTAATTCCGAATGGATATAGTCCAAATCAGATCAGAATCTGAAAGTGACAGTTTACTTCGTCCTCTTCCACAATGTTAGATGTGCTTACCAACCCGCCATAGCTCATACTGGTATTATCTGAAGAGAGACATGCATCAAGATTGTTAGATGTTGGCACAAGTAAAGAGAAGTACAACACTAGCAAGTGTTGATGCTGTTTTTTATTTACTAAACAACCAAAGTTTGATGTTATTTACCTAAATTCCACCGGAGTCCACTGGTGGTGGTGTTAGTCGAGGGTTGTGCCAATGGGAATCAAGCCACAGTGAGGACCCTCGATCGATTGCTCGATGTGAATGTTGTGATTATGCGTCTTTGGAAGCAGAAAGAAAGATTGAAGAGTCATCTGACAGGAGGATGATCTTGATTTCTGAGAAGCGGTATAAAAACGTTGATGTTCCCCATCTCATGATCGAACCTTCCTCCAAGTGCACCAAGGACAAGATACACAGCACTGCAATGAATAAACTGCTGTAACATCTGAAATCTGATGTTTCATAGTTGCTGTTTTTATCAATTGAACTGCATACATTAGATTATCTGGGCTCGGTAGTTTTCTTGTGATAAAAGATAACATTTGTGCAAGTCAGTGGTTGTCCTGATCATGTGATTCATCAACTAGGTCTGCGCCCTGCAATCAATCACAGAAGTATAAGTTGGTCAATCCGGAAAAATGGCATCCAAATCAGTAGAGCTCAAATTCTGATATGCATATTGCCAATAAACTCCAGGCAAAGGATAGCAGCTGATTTAATGTCGACCAACAGATG